>JAJOOR010045078.1:0-11424 GCA_036250505.1 Solanum acaule
GGGGACTAATAACTCATTTATGTCATGGGAGACTCATGAGTCATGATTAAAGGCTATTAGAGTCTTTGGAAAATAGATTCTCTATTTTCATGGGTTAAGGTAAGGTCGTATATTCAATTTTTTTCAGATTTTACTTATGAAATTTTATTGGGTATAATTTACTTTTGTTTTTTTTTTTGGTTTCTCATCCGGTGTCCGAAGTCCACATTAGAGCTCTGACTAAATTTAGATCGCGCATTGCAGGGCCCTTCGGGGGTGGCGCTCCCAACAGGATTTTCTTCATACACAGGGCCTGAACCCAAGACCTCTAGTTAATGCTGAAACACTTCCACCAGTGCACCACAACCCATATTGGTATAATTTACTTTTGTTTGCCACAATGAAATTTGTACACCTCTAAGAAATGTGAAGTGCGCGCCTACTTTATTTAGGTTAATCAGTGTATAGTTTTTTATGGACTTGAAAAATAATTTGAATGAATAGTTAATATTAAGGGTAAAACAAAAACAAAAAAAAAAATTATATGCTAAAATGTATATGTATAAGTGAAAACATATTTTTAGTATATCAAACAAGTAAAAATTTAGAGAAAGAAGGGAGTATTATTTATTTTGATCGTAGCAAGAGAGGGTTAATTAGGTGAAATCGAGCTTTCCAGACAATTACTCCAACAATTAATTGTACCTTTTGTTATGCCCTGGCCATTTACTCGGACTAGCTAGATCATTTTTCTTGGAAGACATCAAATATTATATTTAGATCATATAATCCACTGATCTAGAATGATGTCAAAAACTAAATTTTCGCTAAAAATACAAAGTGAAACTTCGATAAATAGACATTAACGTGACCGCAAATTCTAAGCTAATTATAGGAATTAATCAAGGGTGGCGAATGAATAAATTGAAAATGAATTGGATTGCAATCCGTACATGAATATGCGGGGTAAAATTGAATTGGAATTGATTTATTAATATGGAAAAATGAAACGAAAAAGGCATGGTGGAGGGAAGAGGAATTATAACCGCACATAGTACAGTAATTTTTAGCCCAAAAACATCTAATTCTAGCATCTTAATTATTGGACCAAATGGCAACATCTTTTGATACAATTGGTAATGATCACTTCACCACCAATTGGATTAAGTTGATTTTATTTTATCCTTAAGACAATATTAATGTCATTTTAACTCATGAGTCGATAAGCACTTGTGATGTGAAGTAAATTATTGAAAGAATCAACTTAATCAAGAAATGACCAATGGGCAGGGAGGCATATGGATTAGGTATTGGAAAGACTACTAATTAGAGGTATGAGTAGAGATAATCAACGGATCATTTAGTTGAATTTAAGCGGAATAAAATAGATTAAGTCATAAAAATATAAGTTGTGTTATGTTAATTAGATTGCCAAAACGATGATGATTCAATTTGAGTTCCACCGAAAACAACGTGCTTTGAAAATGAATAAGGGAGTAACTAATTAAGTAAAAAGTATTTTCCTGCATTCATTTTATTTGTCTATTATTAAAAAATAATAATGGATTTTTTACTTTTAATATTTATCATTTTTAATATATTACTAATAAAAGATAATTATTATTATTTTCAATTTTTATCCTTAGAATAAGTTACTTATTTTTAAAACCTAATACTAAACATCAACTAACAAGTGCATTATGATAAAATATTTATTACAATTTATTATTTTTTAACGAACGTGCAAGATTCAAAATAAACCAGTAAAATTGAACCAATGAAGAGAGTATAATGTGAAATTTACTGTTAATGAAGCGGGAGAGGGACACTAATGAGTCAATTAGAGGAAGTTACATTTACACCACAACCACTTTAATTTGACATTAATATACTCCTATCACTTAATTCCACCCACTAATTTTTTTTGTGGCTATGTTTATTTTAGTTATATCTGAAATTGATGGTAATTGACTTATTGACCTTAGTCTTTTCTGTTTTCCCTGGATCTTCCAGAAGTAATCATAAATGGAAAATGTAGTTCAATTTCTCCTCGCAGAACAAAATTCTTGCTGTTGTCAAGCTTTTTTGATTAATTTTAGGTAGGGGTGGCAAAATCAAATACAATCCGTTCAACTTGACCCAGTCTATTTAGGTTATATATAGTTATATTAAAGAAAAAAAATAACTTTGTTAAGTCTTAAAAGCTTATAAAATAACAAATAAAGCTATTAAAACTTAATAAAAATTGGACAAATTGGGTTATGATTCGTTACCTAACCTGTTTTGACCCAACCCATTTTGGCCCAAACAAATTTGAATTGGGTTGGGTCTTGACCCATTTTGACCCGCCCAAATTTAACTCAACCCACCCAATTACCACCCCTAATTCTAGCTTATAAATTCTATAACCTCCATGATGGAGGTTTAACTACACAAAAAAAAGTTCGATAAATTCTAAACTATTTATAAGTCAGTTTGATTAACTTAACCAAATACTTATTCTTTCTTTTCATTATCACATAAATTTGGTTAATTTAAGCGCATATTTTTCCTTTTAAGACTTCAAATATATGATGTATGATTACAATCTTTCACAAGTTTCTTCTCTTGTTGACAAAAGGAAAGAAAAGAATAAAATTATTGGCAGACAATTTTTTGTTTGGGGTTGGTGGAACATACGCGGTGACTCAGAAACGTAATGTTTTAATTATGCGGAGTACTATTTATCCATTACATATTATTTTGTATAATCATTATATTGTACAACAAAATATCAAAAGGATCAGAAACCTTTTTAGAGCTAGGTAGCTAACTAATATTAATGGCATATTAGCCATTTCATATAGTGTAGTAGTGTACCACTTGCTTTAGTTTTTTTTATTTTATTTTTTATTTTTAACAGAGAGTTATGAGACTTACAACTAGTCAGAAATTGCATGAGAAATTTCTTTGATCTGGGATACCGCGCAATGAAACAGATTCAACGACCTCCATGGGTCCAAAGGAACTCCATTTTCCTCTATTCGGTGGTTTAGCATTAAACTTGGCACTTGTCCTCTTCGATTATTAGTATGGTAGATAGTGTTCCGTTTTATTTTTGGAAGAATTAATTTAAGTCTTACACAATTGTGAGAAGATTAATTTTTTTTATATGGGCTCAAATCGAAATTTAAGCTATCTATTTATTAAGTGACACATATCGCAAATCGAAAAGGAGATTAGAGGCAATTGAAAAAAGGAGCCACTTCCAAAAATGTCATGGAAGTATTCCCTTCCAATTCCATATTAGTTGTAACAATACTAAAAAAAAATTGAATATCTACCACAAAATACTTGTCAATTTTAAAAATTATATTAGAATTATAACAATTCATAAGGAGATGATCATTAAATATATTGCTTAATCAAACTATAATATTAATGGTAGAAAAGCCAGAGCCCAGAACAGAGTGCTTGCTACTGTCAAATTCTTCTTCTTTTTATTTATATTTTTTATGCTCCACTGAAAGCAACGTGATTGAAATTGGACAAGGGAGTAAGTAAAAAGTACTCTCAGTTTTAAATTGTTGGTAGGGTTTGACTTAGCATAAAATTTAAGGAATTATGCAAGATTTTTAAAATTTGTGGTTTCATATTATTTAATCTTGTAGTCGGAAATATAACGAAATATTCTTTTTGAAATGAATTTTTTTTTTAAAAAGGAAGCAAAACAAACAAATTAAAATCAAAAACAATAAATGTGATTTTTTTACTGTTAATAAAGGCGGAAAGGGTACAATGAGTCAATTAGAGAAAGTTACACCACAACCACTTAATTAACATTTTTAATTAAGTGGAAGACCTAAACTAATAATTCCATATTACCCCACTTCCACTCATTATTTTTTTACTCAAATAACACATTTTTGGGGCTATGTTTATTTTAGTTATTTTTGAAGTTGATGTTAATTGACTTATTGACCTGGGTCTTCTCTGTTTTGCTTAGAGCTCCAATATTATGCAATCATAAGTGGAGAATGAAGTTCAATTTTTCCCACTAGCTATATCTTTTTCATATTTTATGTTTTTTTTTAAAAAAAAATACATTTTTTCTTATTTGCTTTTCTTGTGAGGCTCAAACATGCCATTGAATTTTGAGAAAAAAATTACTTATGTCATCCGATAAAAGTTTAGCTCATTTATGTCAAATTTTTACGAATGACATAGATGAGCCTTTTCTCAAAGTTCGATAGCATAAATGAGCTTTTTTCCTTTTAAAAAATAATTTAATTAATGACGTGACTGAATCATAATTGACCATGTGTAAAAATGATTTTGTAAAATCAAAACTGTTTTCCGTTAACAAATAATGACATGGATAACCATTTTCTCAAACGAAAATGACATAAATGAATCAAACTTTTAAATGAACATTTTCTCAAAATTCCATGGCATATTTAAGCATTTTGCCTTTCTTTTACTTAACTTTTCCATATTTCACATCAATTCTTATGCCAACATCTAACTAAAAATAGTGCAACTGCTCTTTAATGTAACAATAAAACTTTGACAATCTTGTTGAGTAGCGAAGTAATATTCTTTATTAGTCAAAGCATGTTGAAAAATAAAGCAAGCAACATTACGTATATAGATTAAAAATATATATACATATAATAATGAGCCATTTGATATGTTTGATTTTTTTTTTAAAATTTAATAATATATATATTTTTGTTGATAAATGACTAGGACTGAATTGTTTTTATTTTTTTATTCGAAAAATAATAGTACTTAAATTAAAAGTAACAAGGAACATGATGAATGACTTGCATGAAATGGAGAGAAAGTTAGAGCCTTAGCCCTTAGAGGTTTTATTTGGAAATGACATTTTGAGAATTAAAAATATAATACGGATAAAAAAAATTAAAATCAAATTAAAAGTACTTATAAGCTGGCAAATCATAAATTGAGATCATCAACTTATTAGTTTTGATTAATTTAGCTTATAATAAGCACTTTAAGTCTAAAAATGTATATAAATCAATTTAACCAATTTATGAACTTAATTAAATACGCTCATAATATTCTTGTGCATTTTTGTTTCTTTTTTATTTATTTATTACAGAAGTTCGTTTAATTTAAACGCATATTTTCCTTTTAAGACTTAAAATGCATGAAGTATGATTACTATCTTTGACAAGTTTCTTCTCTTGTTGACAAAAAGAGAAAAAAAAGTAGAATACAATTGCCAGACGATTTTCTGTTTGGAGTTGGTGGAACGTACGCGGTGGCTCGGAAACGTAATGTTTTGGCATCAATGAATTTATGATTCATTGTGTTCACACGAAATTCAAGAATTTTTTTTTTTTTGTTTTAACTAAATTTAGTACAATATAGAAAAAATTATTGAAATACACGTCTTATGTTTTTCTTATTTTTAATATTCTCTTATATTTCTAAAAACCTCTAAAATCCCTTATTTCTCTCCTAATTTTAAATTATTTTATAATGTATCCGAGCTAGTTTTTAATGTATACGAGCTACATATTATGTATTTGGTTTGTTTTACTTTTTCAGGGATTAATGTAATTACAAACTAAATAGAAATAGATTGTAATTTTATATTAAAACTATGTGATTTCTAAAATTTATACCAATAATAGATTAAGACAAATAAATTTATTTTATTTGGAAAATGTTGGAAAGAAGTGTACGGAAACAATGGTATGGCATGAATCATAGTTATGATGACTGATGCATAATGAGTTACAGTAATATTACAGCTAAATAATCCGTGACATTATGTACACATAAAAAAAAATAGAACGCCTACTCTTTTCTCTTTTCTTTTTTTTTGTGTCAATTATTTTTTCTCCTGTGCTACAAATAGGAAAAAAGATAAACATTTGGTCATAAATCTTAAATGGAAAAAAAAGTAAAATTTCTAAACCATATCCGACTAATAAATCATTAAATTTTAGGACGAAAATTAATATATTCATTGAGAAACTTATTTAGAGCTAGTGGCATATTAGCCATTTCATAGAGTGTAGTGCTTGGGGCACAAGTTGTGTTACCTCTATAAGTTTTATCTTCCATTTCTCATCTGAGTTATTTCAATACTTTTTTGTTGTTGTTGCAGAGTGAAAGTTATGAGAGACACACCAACAAATTCAACCATTTGCCTGGATCCAAATAATACTAGTTCATTTTGGCAATGGAAATCACCTCTTCCTTACCTATTTGGTGGTTTAGCATTAACATTGGTACTCATTATTGTGGCTCTTTTACTCCTCGTATTTTCCTTCTATCAATCGTGGTCTGACGAAGAAGAAGAAGACAAATCTGCAAGTAGGGGGAACAACAGTACATCAATGACGGAGATGTCTCCGAGGATCATCGTTATAATGGCCGGTGAATGGAAACCCACACACATCGGAGTTCCGATTTCTTAATCTGATAAATGTCCTCATTGACTAATTAATACTAGTCGATCCATCGTCTCTGGCTGATCCTACATATCTAAAAGTATTGTTATATATATGTATATATATTCTCCTAGAACCAATTGAATTTGGCGGGATTGCATTTGTAATTTTCTTCTGGAGTTGTAGGATATATGTAAAAACAATCTCTGTCATAGTTTATATGAATCAAATCAAATTACCATTTCTGTGTTATAAATATGACTACTTAACTTTGATAAGAATTACTTCATGGATTGGCAGAGGATTTTATGTTTAGGGTTGGTGGAGCGTACGCGCGCGATGGCTCGGAAACCTAATGTTTTGGAATCAAAATTGGAAAATTAAAGGACAGATACAATTTAAAACGTAATTACTTCTCATTTTAAATTGTTTGTTTGATTATAACTTGGCACGATTTTTTTTTTTGAAAAAATATTGTGATATTAAATTAAAATTTTGACTCCAAACTCAATTTATGGGATTTCATTGGTATGTTATTGATCTTAAACTAAATAAATAACGTGAAATGTACTAATATGTCCATTAATCATATAGTACTAAACATTTCAAGTAGAAAAACAAAATAAATTAAAAAGCTAACCAACAAAAAAAAGGAAAGAATTTATTAAAGAAAAAAACAAACAAGAAAAAGTAAGATAATCAAATTTAAAGGAGTATATAGGTTAATTCAAATAAACTTGTTAAATTAGTAATATAGGAAACAAGTAAATAAAATATAAAAGAAAAGGTAGATTATTTTTTTTTCTATTTATTTTAATTGATCGAACATGTGAAATCAATGAAATAAAGGAATTGTGCAGTTGGAAAATGTTGGGAAGAAGTGTAGGGAAAAGATGGTATGGCATGAATCATAGTGATGATGACTAATGCATAATAAGTTACAGTAATATGCCAACTAAATAGTCCAATTCAAATGTGTCATTGTGTACACATTATTTTTCCTATTGTGCTACAAAACTTTTGGACCTAAAGCTTTAAATGGAAGAAGAAAAAAAAGAGTAAAATATTTAAACCATATCCACTAATGAACCATTATATTTTAGGACGAAAATTAATATAGTAATTGTACAAAATTAAAAAGAGAAACTTATTTAGCCATTTCATTAAGTGTAGTGCTTAAGTTTCATCATCTGGGTAATTTCAATTTTCAATACTGGCTTCGAGAAAAAGTTATGAGAGAGACACCAACAAATTCGAGCATGAGCATTTACATTGATCCAAATGGTACTAATTCATTTTGGACATGGAAATCACCTCTTCCTTACCTGTTTGTTACTTTGGCATTAACATCGGCACTCATTATTGTGGCTCTTATCCTCCTCTTCTGTACCTTCTACCAACCGTGGTTTGAAGAAGAAGAAGACAAATCTGCAAGTAGGGGGAACAACAGTACATCAATGGCGGAGATGTCTCCGAGGATCATCGTTATAATGGCCGGTGAACGGAAACCCACACACATCGGAGTTCCAATTTCTTCATCTGATAAATGTCCTCATTGACTAATTAATTAATACTAGTTGATCCAACGTCTCTTTCTGATCCTATCTATAAGTTTTGTTATATTAGCTCTCTCTATATATATACTCCTAGAACCAACTGGATTAGGCGGGATTGCGTTTGTAATTTTCTTCTGGAGTTCTACAATATATGTAAAAAGGGTCTATATATGCCCATAGTTTATGTGAATCAATTCAAAGTACCATTTCTGTGTTAATTCGAGCATACATATATCAAGTTTCTTATAAAAATGAGTACTTAACTTTGATAAGAATTATTTCCTCGATTCACTTTTACTTATTATGGATAGACCTTATGGATAGAAATGCGGCTGAGTTGTTCACGCAAAAGAGAGAAATTAAGTTGGATAATTAAGTAGACTATCAGTCTTATCACAAAAATGTCCTGATTGATGTAATATTTAACATTGGGTGAAAAATCATTTTTTCCTTTAGATTAGTAGGTCTTACATCCTCAACGCGTTTTAAAGCTGTGTGAGTCTAAACTCAAAACGAACAATATCATTAATTAATCGGTCCATATTACCAAAATAAAATTTCTTTTGCAATTTTGAATAATAACTATTAGCATCTATATCAAACTATATTAGTTTATCATTAATAAAATGTTGGGACTTATTTCATAATTCAAAATGAATGAATTATTTAAAGTTAAAAAAAATTGTTGGATTTTTTTCTATATTTACCGTTCAATTAATGGAATTCTTAATTACTTTACATTTTTTAGTAGACTAGGTTGAAAATAATAAAAAGGTAATAGTGAATTTATATCTATAAGTATTTTATAAAAAAATATATCATACCCCTACAATTCACTTAGTAGGTACCGGGAGTACAAATTAAAAGGAAAAAAAATGCAGAGTGGAGAAATGAGGAATAATGGAGTAATAATAATAATTACATATTGGATTGACAATAATGTATAGACACACATCACACAACAATATCTCTCTTCTACAGTTCTATGTGAACACCAAACTTGATGACTTCACTAGTCATCCAAAAAGCTTCTTTTCTTTCTATTTTAATGGAATTATATTCTTGTTTCTTTTTATAATAAGATTTGTTATAGATAATTACCATATCTACTAAGTAAAATAGTTTGATAACATGGTGTGTTGGAAATATATATAGAAGAACTAGATGTTCTTTTCACTCTATTTTGTTTTTATATAATTTTATGCCTCATTGAAGTGATATATGAAGTTACTTTGAAAGTGGTTTAAAATGGACAAAGGGAGTAAGTAAAAAGTAGTCTATGCTTCTTTTTTCCCGTGAAAAAGTAGTCTGCGTGAAATTCATTGTAAAATGAGGGGATAATAAGTCAATTAAGAGAGGAAGTTACAATACCACTTTTTCTTTTTTTAAGTGGAACGCATAGACTCATTATTCGATACCCTGGAACAATTTGAAGTTGATCCACTTTGTAAATACTAGACACCTTTTTTGGCTGATTTAACTTTTGCAGTTCTCATTTTATATCAGATTTTATATGTTTTATTTAAACAGATAGTCAATCAGAAACAATATTTTATTTTTATAAGATAGAAATCAGAAGGTGAGATGATATATATTTTGCCTTTTTCAGGCCTCACTTATGGAAATTGCACTAAATAGATTATTGATAAATCATTTATTGACTCAAGTCTCTTATGTTTTACTATTTGTAATTTTGTAAACAACAAGTGTTGACCCCGCAGTTTAAACCATATTGCTTAATCTGTTTAATTCTAATTTTTAGAATTTGTTTAATTATAAACATATTTCTTTTCTTTTCTAGTTCTAGATATAACAAAAATAAAAAGTATTTGACGATTTTTTTATTTTGGCATTGCAACAATTTTTAGTATGGATCATTTTGGAATTATATATTTAACTAAAATAATTAGTGAAACTGCTAGAGTAGCGGGATTAACCTATGTCCAAATTGACTCTCAGTAAAAATATATGACCGACCCGGTTGAGTTGGTAGAGTGCAGTGGCTCGGCATTGTCATCAAAATTGTAAAATGAGTATTGAGCACTAGAAAATGTTAGTCTAGAAACTTGGTATTGCATGAAGATTTATATTCCATTGAGTTACAGTAATTATATACCTTTTTCTTTTCCTCACTCGTCGGTATCCATTTTAAGATCCAACTAATTCAGATTTATGTCGAAAATTTTATGTATGACATAAATCATTATCTAACAAATACGATTTTATATTCATGATTCAAATTTAATGTCTAAAATAAAAAAGTACTTCTCACGTCACCGCAATTTTTGACGGTAAGATAATCCGTTTCAAAAGCGTCATTGTACTGTAATTTGTACCCACATAAAGAAGTCTCTTCTTCTTTCAGCGGCAGACACTTTTTTGCTAATTATTTTCTTGTCCTACAATATGGAAAATGTGTTTTAAGTTGATTATTAACTTCATCAAATCTGCTTCTTCTTTCCATATCTCAACCCACCCAAAATATTTTAAATAATATTTTTTTTTAAAATCAAAGCTGGGGGCGTTATCTATTAGATTCATCTGGTCAAAATACATATCTTTTAACTTAATTTTGTTGTCACCACTCACTACAGTCAGTTGTGGAACTACTGTATCGCAAGGGATTTATAAAAAAATTACATATATAAACATCGCATCAGAATGTTTAAAGTACTCCATTCGTTTCAATTTGTTTATCATGTTTTAATTCAATATAAAGTTTAAGAAGTTTAAAAAAGGCCTTTTAATTTATGATATAAAGTTGAAAATATATCAAATGTATTAAAATATCTTTTAATTCTTTTATTAAAATAGAAATTAATAAGTTACCAAACAAAGGACAAAAATAATTTATTTTAAAACAAACTAAAAAAATTAGGATAACCAAATTAAAACGAATGAAGTAATAAACTTTACTTTTTATTCACAGTGGGTTAGCTAATATCAGGGTTCAAAAGTTGCTGAAATCACAGGTTTAAACTTTAAACTTCATTTGTTAATTTTGACTAAATTTGCTATTTTAATTTGTTTGTGTGACTTTTATTTCAGTATGTTTTTAGATAATACCTATTTCCATATTTGGTAAATTTATATCAAACATTCTACATTATATATTTGAAATCATAAAATTTTAAAAAAATATTTTTAAGAATTCAAATTTTATTTTTAAAAATTTTAAGTCGAGTTAAATTAAGATATATATTTTTACTCTTTCTTTTGAAAGTGAGGATGCTTATCACTTTTATCAAAGATAAATAAATAAAAACGAAGAGAGCATTTGAATTCGGCTCCACTATTGACTAAAACAGGAGAGATCCATCAATTAAGTACCAGAAGGATGTAAAGACACGTAAGGATAGTTGTTGACATAGGCAAAAAAATTGCCTTGTCTTGATCCAATTCTATGAGCTGGTTTACTCAAATACTACCATTTCTTCTGTCTTATTTTTATTTGCCTTAACTTGTAAAAAAGAAAAAAAAAA
>JAJOOR010045080.1:0-12418 GCA_036250505.1 Solanum acaule
AAACCAACGCTATGAAAGTCTTACATACCTTGTAGGATTAATTACTTGGCGAAATCCACAACCAAATCGCACGATCTTGGCGAATCTTGAGCTTTTCTTCTCCTTTCTCCTCTTTTCTCTTTTCTCCAAACCCTAGCGTGAATTTCCAATTTTGTAAACTGACCAAATTCTGATTTGACCCTTAATTAATTCACTACAACGAATTAAATTAATTGGGTAAGGAAAAGACCAAACTACCCTTCCAAAATCCGGATTGGACATTTCCTTATTTGAACAGCCCAACTTCAAATGAGCATATCTCACTCATACCAACTCGAAATCGCACAAACTTGGTGGCGTTGGAAAGATTAATCCAAGATCTTTCCTATGATATCTGGAACCACACCTAACTCATCCTGAGCTAAGAGTTATGGTCTTTTGAAATTGACTAAAAATCCAACTTAACAAATTTTCTAGATTTTATATTCTTTCCAAAAATGACTATTTCCACTTTTTAATTTCTTTCTAGTTCTTTCTAGTCACGGGGTGTTACACAAAATCAATGGGTAAAACTGGCAATCCAACGCATCTCGAGACATATACACATACTAAGCTGACAAGATTGGGAATTGAAAGTCGAAATAATCCAAAATAATATTTCCACAGAGCCTCTAGGAGAACTATACATCAAGTATTCGGGACAAGGTCCCGCCCGATACACTAAGAGGTCGTTTGGTAGAGTTTATTAGGAAAAATAATGCATGTATTAACCTTGTGTATTACTAGTACCTTGTTTGGTACTCTTTTTCAACTTATGTATAACTAATGCAAGCATTAGTTATACACTCTATTGTGTATTAAGGTGTGCATTGCTAATACCATGGATTTCTAGGTATTAGCAATGCAATGGTTATAATGCATATATTAACACAATAAAAGACTCAATTTCCCTTCAAAACCTTTTTTACATCATTTCCACCATAAAAGTGGAAGGTATCTTTGTAAATAATTTTTTTTATGCAATACATACTATTTTTAATGCATCAAACCAAACAATGCATTAAAATAATCTATGCATAATTAATCCAAGAATAACTAATACATGCATTGCTAATGCAAGCATTACTAATACACTCTATAACAGTTTGTGTGTGGGTTCCATGAGAGGACCGGGCATGTGCATTTGTGATCATGTGGGACATGTTTCATGCATTAGTAATTCAAGGATTGTAATTGGTAATCTGTAACATGTTGTGAATGTTGATATATATATGCATGTGTTGGCATATAGTACTACGTTGTAGTTACTTGTTCACATTTGTGTTTTGGAATTGACTGTATGATTCTACCGGTACACAATGTATATGTAATGAAATTGTACTTGTTCTTTCCTTGTTGAGTACAAGACATATAAAGGTGGCTTGTTGGAGACCTCAGTTGATAGACACTTGAATGATTGAATCCAAGGGTGAGCTACTCTTCTGCGCTACCATGTATTCATCTTTGTTTGTTTGTCGATCTTTTCAGACACAAACACTTCAGATTAGATTTACGCTTTATACTTTTTAGGGTTGCGTCTCCATTAATGATTGTTTATAGGTTTGGTACAATGACTTTCAGATTCTAGGGGGCTTTAATTCTTAGATGTTTTTTGACAAGAGAATATTGAGTTTATGAGAACTCGATCCAATATTATTTTAAACTGCTTCTTAGTTGTTTTACTTCATGATTTGGATTCCTTAAATGGTTTGGTGGGTTATGGTGGGTTAGTAATTGGTTCTCCAACTGGAGGGTAACTATGGGTGCCACTCATGATGATCTGGGTCATGACATTCTTTGACTTAAGACCCTACGTCATATCAAACCATTTGTTCGCTATGGTAAACCTCACAAACTCGGAATCCTTTGCTATAGTGAAGCCCTAAAAAGATTTCAGAGCTGTATTCCCAATTTTAGATTTTGACCAACTCTTAAACCACGATAACCTATACAAGGGTACTATGGTCCTAAGCAACCATTACGATAAAATAGGTTGTTATAGGATTAAAGGGAGTAATAATTAATTAAAACTAATGAATGCATATCATTTCATTTCTCAATGCATACAACGTTTTTCAAGGTTTTAATTAAAATATACTCTAATAAATAATTTAGAAATCCTTTTGAGGGAATAAAACTTATCCACTAATTGACTCAAAAATTACCAATTAACCCTTTATGTGAATGAGGCTTGATGATATGGGTAGAAGGTTAGTGAATAATATAGTGTTATGCTCGTTCTATGACAGAAGTAGGGCGCTAGCCTCCTCCTCTCTTCTTCTCCATTTAGTGATATCAGTTAGTTTCTCATCATTATATTATATGTGTATTACTATGATAAATTGCTCATTTGTTTTGTATCTTGTTATTTTATTTATTTATTTTCTTTAATCCTTCATTGAATACTTATATTTTGAGCTGAGGCTTTTTGAAAATGACCTCTTTACCCCATAAAGATAAGGATAAAACATGCGTACTTGACTACTTTCTACTCTCTCAAGATCTCACTTGTGGATTACACATATTATGTTATTGTTGTTTTAACCTCTAATTTGAATGCAATTTTAATTTTCATAAAGCAATACTACAATATTAATTATTTATATTGCTTACAACACTTACGATTTACAATTTATCTCTTTCTCAATATTTTTTAGGTACTAACAACTAGTTGTATAAAAATGAAAAAAAAAACAATTTTTAAGATTGAAAAATCATCAATTCTTTTAGGTAAGATCTTTTAATCAATTTAGGAAAAATACATATACATTTGTTATATTATTCTAACATATTATATATATAACATATATATGATTCTGAATTAGAATATAATAGTTATGTTACCTTATAAGTTTTCAAAGATCTCATCCTAGTCAAACATTTGAACAGTCTTCCATAACTTTTCAACAAGAAAACAAATTATAAATGGACAAAAAAAAATGAGTTTGATTTTATTTTCCATTTTAATTTGTCAAAATCTGGCAAAAACACACTGTAAATAGCCTCTTTCACTTTGCACCAAAGTATACCATTGAAATTAACTTGAGATTAATTTTGATTAAGAATGACCAAGTTTTTAAACATTTCTCTTTGTTTCCTTCTCATTATTTCAAGTTTGTCTTTTATTTTCTTTAGTCTTTTTAAATTTTGAGATTTAGCCTGTTCATTTTTATGACATATATAATATTTAAACTTCTGAGGTATAAATTTTATATACTGTTAATGTGTGGAATGTTTCATGATATATAATATATATAATTTCATTGGTTGTAATAGGTTGTTTCTTTATTTTTCAAGTAATCATCTTTGAGTTTATATAGAGAGTTAATTATCATATGTTATAGGTCAATTTCACATGAATATATAAAAATTATCTATGTTAATAAAAGGCACAATCAATAGGTTACTACTCTGACTAACCATGCATATGTCCCTTAGTTAATTTTACATGAAAATGCACATATATATAGTAGTGTCATAAACTTATGATGGAAAAAAACAATTCAAGTCTTTCTTTTTTGCATGTGTGTAATGAAATGTTGTTTTTCATGAATTTGCTTGTAGTTGCATTGGCTATTAGTCAAGTCAATGCACAACACAGATGTACCAAAATTCTAAATCCAAAAGGATGTGTTCTTTATGATTGCAAAAAAAGAATGCTTTGAGAAACACAATGAACATGGTCTTTGCTCAAGTGGTGGTACTATTGAACAATACGTTTGTACTTGTGGTTACAATTGTAACCTTGATGAATTAAATTTCTAAATTAATTTTTATTTCTACACATAAATGATTTACAAGTGGTCTATTTGAAGGTTGTTCTTTATATAAGAGAATTATTTTTTAATCCTTTTCTAACAATTATTTTTTATGTTTTTATTTAACCATTTGAATATGAAACCTAATAATGCAACCAAACTGAATTCATACCATATAGACTCATCAAAGGAGCAAAACATGTACTTTCCTTATAAAGAATCTTCATTCGAAGGAAGATCTAGTACATTAGTTATGGATTTATTCGAACTTAAGGATCTTTGGTGCAAATTTTGTAAATGTGGTGTGATGATTTATTGTCTAATATATGAGGATCAAGTTTTTTTCCTTTCCTAAACCCTTATATGAAAGTAGACCCTCGACTATTGTGAGACACATTTCCCTCAAACTTTGTGAATCTCCTCAGGATGTATCCAACTTTGAAAATACTATAAAATTCCAAGTTTTCATCTAAAGCCTCTGATGAGTGTGTATGAAAGTTCATTAAATTTCTATATAAAATTATTTTCGAAACCTAAAGTTGGCTTGTAGTCTTTTTCACCAACCCATGCCTAAGAGAAATATCTAAATGTGTCCCTATTTAAAATTAAAATAAAAATATATTTTACATATATAAATTTATTTGGTATGTTTTGATATTTTTTATTTCATTTTTGTAAAATTTAAAACATACCAAATAATTCGGTGTAGCTATAACTTGTCACGCGCCAGTCAAGGGAACCCGCAGCTGACACTCGATACCTTATTCAACAGATCTAGCCACTGAAACATAACTAAAAAAAAACAACAATGGCAGATAAGGACATATAGCATCACGATTAAAATACTATGTTTGGAGCGGCAAGGTCATAACCAAAGCAAGAATAATATAATGAAAGGGAGATCAAGACAAAATCAATTGGTAAAACTTGCAATCCAAAGCATCTAGAAATTCGTACTATATAATACCACATCTAGAGATTCTAAACAAGGTAATTAAGTAAATGTTACACTTTTGACTATTAAGTGTTACTCTCTTGTTCATATTAAGTGAATTTTTCATGATCCGAGTCTACACCCTAGACGTGGCCGGCGCTCAAGAACCATTGCTGGTCCCCAAGCGAACTCTCATCCTGACTTACTACAAGTGGAAGACTAACTTAAGCATGCAAAAGCTTAAAAACTGAATTAAATTCATTGAACTCAATTACAAAATATTTAACTCAAAAGATTAACTCTAAATAAATTATTTTATTCAACTTTCCAGAAATAGGCAACTCAAGTCTTTAAAACATTTAACAAAAATAAATGAAACATACTTCTCAAACTTTACTGTCTATCTATGAAGCCTTTAAATGACAAAGATGGAAGTCGGGACAAGACCCACGACATCCTGACAAAATTGAAAAGTAAATGGAATCCTCCGGAAGCAAGGAGGCTCACCATAGCTAACTCGAACTCCATGTGGTATCAATGAAGCTCCTGTTGATGACCCTAATTACTGTATCTGCATTATGAAACGATGCAGGCCAAATGGCATCAATACATTGAATGTACAAGCATCTAAAGGGAACATTGAACATAACCTGCAAGCTTGAATGGATAAAAAGGAATATACTCACCTCAGCTCTACTCAACTCATGGATACTCGACTCAATGTAGAAACAAACAACAATAAAGATGCAGTTTATATAAAGCATTTTAAATAGTAGATAACAACTCAATGTATTGAAAAATAAAATAATATCTCAGTTGTATGTAAAAATACAAAATAAACTCTGTTTGGGAGATTCTCAAACCAACAACCATCACTATGAGCTATGCGATGATACATCGTCTCACCCATGCTGCCAAAACTGTCCTATACATTGCCAGGATATAGAACTCCTCAATTAAGTGGATCCACTAAGCTATGATTTAAAGCAATAAGGAATCTTCTAAAAAGTATGACCCTTTCTACCCACGTTGGCTACATGGTTTATGGGGGCTGTGAGTTGTCTGAACTCTCCCCCATATCGGTGCTCAATACTACTCCCAAAATATAACTAACTCATATGTTAACAAAACATAACTCTTTCTGTAGTTTGAGATTATTACTCAAAAATCTTTCTCTAAAAAGAGATGATACTCAACTGCTCAAAACTCTTTTGGAAATCTCATTTTCCTCCTCATTTAAATGTGAAAACATTTACTCATGGGAATACTTAGTTCCCCTATATCATTTTAAAGAAAATGAACTCAACTCAACTCAACTCTTCCTTAAACTCAACTGCTCAAGTCTTAAACCAAGTTTAGAAAAAAATTGTAAAAGACTTCTCAAAATAGGGTTCATGCCAAATTATGAACGTGAATGACTCAATTCAAGGTTTTCAATAACCATATATAGAACTAAACACTCAGAACTCAAGAACTTTAATGATACTACTCATTTCAAGAATACTCAACTCAGAGGGTTCATGTGGAATTATGGGCATCAATAACTCAACTAAAGGACTTCATGATACTACTTCATCTCAAGAATGCTCAACTCATAGGGTTCATGCGGAATTATGGGCATTAACTACTCAACTCAAGAACTTCATGGGTAACACATAATAGTCCCATGATTAGGAATATAATCTCAAAAGACTTAGGAACTCATTACTCAAGACTTAGAACTTGAAGATATTACTCCTCTCAAAGATGCTCAATTTATGAAATTCATGCGGAATTTATGGACATGAATGACTCGACTCGAGGGTCTAAATAACAATATGGAACTCATGTATACAACTTTTCTCATTTTCATACTTCCTCAAAACTTAGTTCAAATCGATATTTGATCTCAAAGGATTCACAATTGAACTCAAAGATTTTCTTGACTCTACTCTTAACTCTCTCTTGAATTTGAATTATGAATTCAAGAGGTATGGTTCATGATATGAAGGATCTCGTGATTATAATATAGACTCATGAATACCTTCTCCTCATTCACATGCTCACTTGCTCGAGTCTTGAAATAATTTATTAGAAATTGTAGAAGACTCCTCAAAAAGACTCAAAGGGACTTTCTCAAAATGCTCGAAAGAACTCTCAAAACTTAACTCTTAACTCTACCTTGAATTTGAATTATGAATTCAAGGTTATGATTCATGTTATGAACTATTTCTGTGTTTAGAAGTAGTTTAGAGTAGTTAGAATCATAAGGGAGTGAGGGTACACTTTAAAAGAACTTAGACGGGTAAAACGACGGAAAAAGGGTGGGGGCAGGCGACCCTAGCACACTACTGGCATGGGGCGCCCCTAAAATTCAGAGGCAGAAACCTGGCGCACTGCTGGGGCGCCGCCCCAGCCCCCCTAGCGTATCTGGGGTGTGCCGTCCTAGCCCTCTTCCAAAACAATCCGACGAATTTTCTTCTTCGATTTTTGGCTCTAATTCGCCTAGAATCGAATGGTTTCTTCCTAACTTACTTAGATTCGAATACCCAACCTAAGTACACACTAATCTACTTAAAACAACACTCAAATCACTAACTTTCATCTCAAGAATTCATCAAAATCCCAACAAAACAAGATTTAGAATGAAACTTCAAGAACAATTATCAAGAACTTAACTTACTCAACTTATGGATGAAATTCATATAAGAAACTCATGATTGTCGTGTGGGTGAATGATACACTCAAATTACACCTCCCTAAAGAAGTATAAGCGATCGTTATCAAGTAAAGAACCCAACTTGTAGGTTGGGATTGATCCCACGAGGAATATGGTTCAGACTTAAACTTAACTCACTAATATATCTGTTTAGTCAAATTATTTCCGAGACAAGTAAATAAAGGGGGGGGGGGGGATTGTGTAAGCAAATAACCGATTGTTGATCAAGTAACAAGTGAGTAGGATTCAAACTTTTGATTACCAATATGAGAGAGAAACTAGGGTGTATGTGTTCCCCACAAGCTCTTAACGCAGTAATTCTAATAATAGTAATCCTTTCCTAGTGTTTTACATGCAAAGTTGGTAAGTTATGTATCCTTAAGTGATTGGTCCTCCAAATAGGGAATTTCACTACGCACCTTGGTCCGGCTACGAGTGTATACTTTACTAACCCTTACCTTTACCTCAGATTAGACATCACATCAATGTATGGCTTAATTTTCACCCTCGCACCAATTGACATTAGACTATTTGATAGCATCCACTAAATCTCTGTTGTTAATTCTTTTCTCATTAACTACCTCTTTGGTTCTGCAAGTAGCAACGAGGCGAGTTTTAATGCGTGCACTCGTTAAAAAGACTTCTCAGAGAAAGAATTACAATACATGCATAAACACTAGTCAAGAATTACTTAATTATTATTCATACCTTGTTAATTTCTCATGGTTCCCACAACGTTGTGGATTTAGCTACTCATGCTTGAAAGAACACAATTCATAATTGGGTAAAGAGAATTCATGAACTTACGATTAGAGTAGAAGAAACCCGAAATCTCCAATTGAATTTCAAAGTAAAAATCTTGTAAAACGAAATCCGGAAATCAAATTGCTAAAGTTGCAAGTTAATTCCACAAAATACCAAGAACTAAAAGTAAACAATAATGTCTAACCCACAAAAATGAGGTTTACATACCCTATTTATAGAAAAACATGTCCTAAACAAAAAGGAAACAAAATAAGGAAATAAGCAGTTTGGGACGCGGCTTCAAGTGACGACTCGACCTACGGACCATGGGTCGACCTACGGTCCATAGGTCACCCTTTGTGGTTCAACACTCAGCAAATTTTAAGCTGGTACTGGAACCTTCACTCTCAGATCATCAACGGCGGACATGCAGAACAGATCATAGGTCGACCTACGGTTCGTGGGTCCGCTTCCGTGGCTCCACACTTTGGATTTTTCATTAGGTACTGGAACTTCAACTCTCTAAATCCATTGACGGATGTGCAGGACGGCCCGTGGGTCTACCTACGGTCTATGGGTTGCTTCGTAGTTCCATACTTGGTCAGAATTCCCTAATGATCCATATACGCCTGCCCAACGACGGTCCGTCATAGGACCTACGGTCCATAGGTCACTTCCGTAGATGGCTCCTTCTGCATAATTTCAGCTATCATCTCCATCAACCGCGTCCAAGCCTATTTCCTGCAAACATAACACATATAACATTATTTCTAACACAATATAGCCCTAGACACACAACTTCTAAGTGAAATGTATCAAAAATACCGTAAACTCATTGTATATAAGTGAACGAACCCAATACTGTGAAAACTTACACACCTCTTAGGGATCAAACCCTTGGTGAAAATCTGCAACAAAACTCAAGAACATCAACGAACGCTTTGATCCTTTCCTCTTTTCTCCTTTTTTCTCTTTTTTCTCTTCTTGAACTCTCAACTAAAACCCTAAGCGTAGATTAGGATTATAAAACTGAACCAAATCAGTTTAGACCCCTAAAACCTTACTAAAAATGAATTAAATCTAATTGGGTAAGGAAAAGACCAAAATACCCCTCATATTTTTAGATAACTTTCCTTAATTGGACAGCCTGACTTCAAAAGGGCATATCTCACTCATACAGACTCGAAACTTAGAAAACTTGGTGGCATTGAAAAGATAATTCAAAGACCTTTCATTTGATATATTATAGGCCACCTAACTCATCCTGTACTGAAATTTATGATTGTTTAAATTTGACCCAAAACTTAAAGGAACGTAGGAATGACTTGAATGATTTTCTCTTTGGTTCTTCTTGGAACTCAAGGTGATACATCTAGTGACCTTAACACTTAAGAAAATTTTAATTCCTCGATAAAATTCTACTCACAACAAAGGATGGTTCGAGTCTTAGCTCAAAAAAAAAAAAATTATGGGGTTACAGAGTTGTTGAGATTGTTTATTTGTATTACCATGACCAATTAATTATTTGTTTTGTATCTTGCTATTTTAATTATTTATTTTCTTTAATCCTTCATTGAATACCCCTATAAAAGGTTAGGATAAAGCATGTGTACTTTCTACTCTCTCAAGATCTCACTTGTGGATTACACTTGGTATGTTATTGTTGTTGTAACCTCTAATGTGAATGCATTTTTAATTTTCATAAAATAATATTACAATATTAATTATTTATCTTTGTTTACAACATTTATGATGTAGAATTTATCTATTCTCAATATTTTTTAGGTAATAACAACTTGTATAAAAATGAAAAAAAATAAAGCAAGAATAATATAATGAAAGGGACATCAAGACAAAATCAATGGGTAAAACTGGCCATCCAACTCATTTTGAGACATATATGCATACTAAGCTGACAAGATTGGGAACTGAAAGTCGAAATAATCAAAAATAATATTTCCACAAAGCCTCTAGGAGAACTATACATCAAGTAGTTAGGACAAGGTCCCGCGCCGATACACTAACAATTTATGTGTGGGTTCCATGAGAGGACCTGATATGTGCATTTGTGATCATGTGAGACGTGTTTCATGCATTGGTAATTCAAGGATTGTAATTGGAAATCCGTAACATGTTGTGAATTTTGATATATATGCACGTGTTAGCATATAGTACTACGTCGTAGTTACTAGTTCACATTTGTATTTTGGAATTGACTATATGATTCTAACGGTACACGATGTATATGCAATGAAATTGCACTTGTTTTTTCCTTGTTGAGTACAAGACATATCCAGGCGGCTTCTTCGAGACCTCAGTTGATAGAAACTTGAATGTTCGAATCCAAGATGAGCTACTCTTCTGCGCTACCATGGATTCATCTTTGTTTGTTTGTCAATCTTTTCAGACACAAACACTTTAGACTATTAGATTTACGCTTTATATTTTTTAGGGTTGCATCTCCATTAATGACTGTTTAGAGTTTTGGTACAATGACTTTCATATTTTAGGGGGTTTTAATTCTGAAATGTTTTTTGACAAGAGATTGAGTTTATGAGAACTCGATCCAATATTTATTTTAAATTGCTTCTTAGTTGTTTTACTTTATGATTTGGCTTCTTAAAATGGTTTGGTGGGTTATAGTGGATTAGTAAGTGGTTCTCCAACCCGAGGGTAACTATGAGTGCCAATCATGATGGTCTGGGTCATGACACTCTTTGACTTAAGACCCTACGTTATAGCAAACTATTTGTTCGCTATGGTAAACCTCACAAACTCGGAATCCTTTGCTATAGTGAAGCCCTAACAAGATTTCAGAATTGTATTCCCAATTTTAGATTTTGACCAACTCTTAAACCATGATAACCTATATAAGGATAAACTATGGTCCTAAACACTTATTATGACAAAATAGGTTGTTATAGGTATAAAGGGAGTAATAATTAATTAAAACTAATGAATGCATATCATTTCATTTCTCAATGCATACAACGTTTTTCAAGGTTTTAATTGACATATATTCTAATAAATAATTTATAAATCCTTTTGAGGGATTAAAACTTATCCACTAATTGGCTTAAAAATTATCAATTAATCCTTTACGTGAATGAAGCTTGATGATAAGGATAGCAGGTTAGTAAATAATATAGTGTTATGCTCGTTCTATGAGAGAAGTACGGGGCAAGCCTCCTCCTCTCTTCTTCTCCATTTTGGTGCTATCAATTAGTTTATCATCACTATATGTGTATTATTATGATCAATTGCTCATTTGTTTTGTATCTTGCTATTTTATTGATTTATTTTCTTTAATCCTACATCGAATACCTATATTTTGAGCCGAGTTTTTTTTGAAAATGACCTCTTTACCCCATAAAGGTAAGGATAAAGCATGAATACTTGACTACTTTCTACTCTCTCAAGATCTCACTTGTGGATTACACTTGGTATGTTATTGTTGTTGTAACCTCTAATGTGAATGCAATTTTAAGTTTTATAAAACAATACTACAATATTAATTATTTATATTGCTTACAACACTTATGATATACAATTTATCTCTTTCTCAATATATTTTAGGTACTAACAACTAGTTGTAAAAAAATGGGAAAAAAATATTTTTTTAAGATTGACAAATCATCAGTTCTTTTAAGTTGGATCTTCTAATCAGTTTAGGAAAAATATATATACATTTTCATAGTATTCTAACATATTATTTATAGAACATATATATGATTCTGAATTAGAATATAATAATTATGTTACCTTATAAGTTTTCAAAGATCTCATCCTAGTCAAACATTTGAACAATTTCCCATAACTTTTAAAATGGAAAAAAAAAATATTTTTAAGATTGACAAATCATCAATTCTTTTAAGTTGGATCTTCTAATCAGTTTAGGAAAAATATATATATATATTTTTCATATTATTCTAACTTATTATTTATAGAACATATATATGATTCTGAATTAGAATATAATAATTATGTTACCTTATAAGTTTTCAAAGATCTCATCCTAGTCAAACATTTGAACAATTTCCCATAACTTTTAAAATGGAAAAAAAAAATATTTTTAAGATTGACAAATCATCAATTCTTTTAAGTTGGATCTTCTAATCAGTTTAGGAAAAATATATATATATATTTTTCATATTATTCTAACTTATTATTTATAGAACATATATATGATTCTGAATTAGAATATAATAATTATGTTACCTTATAAGTTTTCAAAGATCTCATCCTAGTCAAACATTTGAACAATTT
>JAJOOR010045084.1:0-10320 GCA_036250505.1 Solanum acaule
ATGAAGAGTATGAACCGCTCAAGACTTATTTTCCCGATGAAGAAATAGCATTTGTGGGTGAGGATATTTCTGAAGCGTACCCTGGTTGGAGAGTGTTCATTGATGGAGCGGCGAATCATCAAGGAAAAGGAATCGGAGCGGTCTTATTGTCAAAAACCGGTCAGCACTATCCTCTGGCGTCTAAACTCCAATTTGAATGCACGAACAACATGGCTGAGTATGAAGCTTACATCCTCGATTTGAAGATGGCAATTGATCTAAATGTTCACGAGTTGCTGGTTATTGGAGATTCAGATTCTTTTGATTCATCAGGTTCAAGGAGAATGGGCCGTAAAAAACCCAAGGATCACACCGTACGTGCAGTATATACAGAAGGTGTGCAAAAGATTTCGCAATATTGAGTTCAGACACACTCCCAGGACACAGAATGAGTTGGCCGATGCTTTTGCCACCATCGCCTCAATGATTAAACATCCAGATACAAGTTATATTGATCCAGTGGATATAGAGGTAAAAGAGCAGCCTGTCCATTGTTCGCATGTTAAAGCGGAATCAAATGGTCTGCCTTGGTATTTTGACATCAAGAAGTATTTAGAGGGCTGGACTTATCCTGAGAATGCAACGTTCAACCAGAAGAAGTCGATACGCCGCATGACCCTCAATTTCTTTGCAAGTGGGGAAATCCTTTACAGGAGGACTCCAGATTTAGGTCTTCTCAGATGCGTTGATGCTGATGAAGCTGGAAAGCTTCTGGACCAGATACATGCCGGAATTTGTGGTACTCACATGAATGGACTCACTTTGGCGAGGAAGATCCTTCGCGCCGGTTATTTTTGTATGACTATGGAACATGACTGTTGCAAGTTTGTGCAGAAGTGTCATAAATGTCAAGTGCATGGAGATTTGATTCGTGTCCCACCCCATGAACTCAATGCTATGAGTTCACCTTGGCCATTTGTAGCTTGGGGCATGGATGTCATTGGTCCGATAGATCCAGCCGCCTCTAACGAACACAGATTCATTTTGGTTGCCATTGACTACTTCACCAAGTGGGTGGAAGCAGCTTCGTATAAGTCGGTGACCAAGAAGGTTGTAGCTGGTTTTGTTCGCAACAATTTGATATGTAGGTTTGGAGTGCCAGAATCCATCATTACTGATAATGGAGCAAATCTCAACAATCACTTGATGAGAGAGATATGTGAACAATTCAAGATTACTCATCGGAACTCAACCGCCTATTGTCCCCAAATGAACGGAGCCGTAGAAGCTGCCAACAAGAACATAAAGAAGATTTTGAGGAAAATGATTGATAATCGCAGAGGTTGGCACGAGATGCTGCCATATGCTTTGTTGGGTTACCGAACGACTGTTAGAACATCAGTTGGAGCTTTTCCGTATCTGTTGGTATATGGAACAGAAGCAGTTATACCTACAGAAGTTGAAATACCTTCATTGAGAATCATTCAAGAAGCTGAATTGAACGATGCCGAATGGGTCCACAAATGGATTGATCAGTTAACGTTGATTGATGAGAAGAGAATGGTTGATGTTTGTCATGGACAACTGTATCGACAGAAAATGATCTGTGCTTTCCACAAGAAAGGAAAAGCCAGAATGATTGAGATTGGTCAGTTGGTTCTCAAACGCATTTTCCGTCATCAGGATGAGTACAAAGGGAAATTCACACCAAATTGGCAAGGACTCTACATGTTTCGCAAAGTGTTATCCGGAGGTGCCTTGATCCTATCGGAGATGGATGGCACCGAATGGCCGAAACCGATCAACTCAGATGTTGTCAAGAGATATTATGTGTGAAGCTTCAGTTTGTAGTTCGGTTATTTCCTTGTAATTGCTCTATTTGCTTGTAATTGCTTTATTTAAAATCTATCCCTATGTAATGAACTACGTCTGACCTGAATTCTCAAAAATGAGATACGTAGGCGGTCTATGAAAGCCTCGGTCACCCCTTATCCCCTTTTAATATTTTTCCTTATTTTTGAACTACATTCGACCTGAATTCTCAAGAATGAGATACGTAGGCGGCCTATGTCGGCCTCGGTCGGTTTCTTTGAAATGTTCTTATTTTTTTTAATCCTCAAGAGGGAGATCTACGTTTGACCTGATTCCTACCTCAATGGGATACGTAGGCGC
This sequence comes from Solanum acaule, assembly GCA_036250505.1. Classification (NCBI taxonomy): domain Eukaryota; kingdom Viridiplantae; phylum Streptophyta; class Magnoliopsida; order Solanales; family Solanaceae; genus Solanum; species Solanum acaule. The sequence goes on from JAJOOR010045084.1 coordinate 2,152, forward strand.
CACAACGGCTCGGTCATATCTCCCACAAGATTTCTTTTTCCTTTACAATAGAAACTGGGAAAGAATTTTTTAGAGGGACTCAAAAATTCTCAAGAAGAAGATCTCTCCAACAAAGTCGAGACTGAAGCTACTTTGAAATTCGCAACTGGGACAGAATTTTTAAGGGGATCTCAAAAATTCTGTGATTTGATCACCAACGATTAAATATACACCAAGACAGTTAACTGGGACATAAATTTTTAATAATGACCTCCAAAATTTCAAATGGGTTTATCGGCAGTTTAAAACGACTTTGAATACTTCCCAACAAGTAATCAGATAGACCTCGAGGCACAAACGTCAAAAATATTCATTAAGCTTGTCGTGGCATGACACTTGGCAGTGACCTTTACCAAACATTATTTTTGAAAATCTTTTTTTTTTTTAAATAAAATTCCCTCACCTTTCAATTATTCTTGCATAAAAATGTTTTGTCTTATCTATCAAGAAGCGGGATATCGGAGAAATCAATCGGAGATAGCAAGAGAAGGAGCAGACAACCGAAGAGATCGACACAGATCAGTTCATTCTTTAAACTAACAATTTTTCTGTAGGTGCAAGAAATATCTTATGCTGCATATATCAAATATTTTGGAATATGAATAATATTATTCCATTCAATTCCCAATAAGGCGAACTCCATAATGAACGTACAACTATGTTCAAAGATGGAACGAACGAAAGCCGCAAAGAGATCAGTATTATTATTATCATCCAGCAACTAAAGATACCTGGAAGATGTGTATCTGTATTATATTATCAGATATGATAATATTCTTACCCGAAGAGTCATCTATATCATATTGTCAAAGGAGATGATACCACTACTCCAAGGGTCATTTTTATTTACATTGTCGGTTGAGACAATACCGCCATCCAAAGGATACCCAGAAGATCACCTAAGTTGCTTGATGAAGCATTATCTTTGTTTGGTATCAGGGAGGCATCATCAAAAGACTCATGCATCGCGGGAAAAGATTCACGCATCGCTAGAAAAGAGATTTATGCATTGCAAGAGAAGATTCATGCATCGCGAAAAAAAATTCATGCATTGCGAGAAAAGAAATCCATGCGTTGCAAGAGAAGAGTCATGCATAGTGAGAGAAAGAAATCATGCATAGCAAGAAGAAAACCATGCATAGCAAGAGAAAAAGTCATGCATAGCGGGAAAGAGATTCATGCATCACGAAAAAAAAATTCATGCATCACGAGAAAAGAAATCCATGCCTTGCAAGAGACGAGTCATGGATAGAGAGAGAAAGAAATCATGCATAGCAAAAGAATACCATGCATAGCGAGAGAAAAAGTCATACATAGCGGGAAAGAGATTCATGCATCGCAAGAGAAAAAGTCATGCATCGCAGGAAAGAGATTCATGCATGGCAAGAGAAGGATTCATGCATTGCGGAAAAGAAGTCATGCATCGCGGAAAAGAGATTTATGCATAGCAAGAATAAAAAACCATGCATAGCAAGAGAAAAAGTCATGCATAGCAGGAAAGAGATTCATGCATAGCAAGAGAAGGATTTATGCATCGCGGAAAAGAAGTCATGTATCATGGGAAGAGATTTATTCATAGCAAGAAGAAGAAACCATGCATAGCAAGAGAAAAAGTCATGCATTGCAAGAAAAAGATTTACCCATCACAAGAGAAATCAACGTCGACTACATAATTTTTTTTCTTTACAAAAATGACATCAAGAGAATCATCAACAACGACATCAAGAAAACTGTCAACATATTACATCAACCTATTTTATTACTTTGACATCAAAGAAAGAGTACATTGTAAACATGAGACACAAGATTTATTTGCTTTACGTCAAACCCGATGGAGTTGCCGTCAAACGTTCAAGGAGAGAAATTAAGTGTCAACACGGTAAAAGACACTATCTCTCCATTTGAATTGCATTTTTTATGCTAATGAGTTTTATCTCAGTCTTTGTCGAGGGCATCCGAAAGGATGAATTCTCCAAAACAAACCATAGGTGCGGACGACATCATAAAGGATGCAGCACAACGTGGAACTTTTTCTTAGCAGCGAACTGAGACATAGTCCAAAGAGGAGTGCCAAACTCTTAGGATGCAAGCAGAAGAGCGACTTCCACCTCAATCAAACCACACCCCTATTAAAAGGCAGGTGGGTTTTTCTTTGGGTTTGTTAGTTTCGGCTTCGCATCCGAATTTTTTTTGGTCTCTACAGGAAGCAACTTTCCAATCTGAGTGACAATGCACCAAGAGCTTTGGAAATCATGTCCGTGTAAGTTCTTAATTATGGGTGTGAAGCGCGCCACATTCATGATTAAGAGGTTACAAGCCTCCTTTTCATACTCGACTTACTTTGTCATTTTCCAAAACCAAAGGTTATCTTGCAAAATAGACTTCCTTTTCAACCGATTAAGTCGAACTACAGGCAGCCTGATTCCCTAAGTTGAGGGATATGTAGGCAGCATCAGTGTTAAAACTCGGCTGTATTCCATCATTCTCTCTTAAATCCCATTTTCTAGCATTCTGATACCTCCATAATTTGATATCGAGATGACTTATGAATTCTTTCAAATCGTGCATCAAATCAAGCGTATCGAACTACAAGTGGCCTAAATCCTCATATAGCCTGAGATATGTAGGAAACCCAGTTTCGGGGTTCGGCCATAACTCCTAGAGTCCGTACCAAATCACTTTTCCAAAAGATGGAGGTGTGGTTGGTCAAAATTGGATTAGTCAACTTCATTTTCCTCGAATTTCTTGCATCAATCCGAGTAAAACGAGGGACAGTTGTTGACACTCAATTTTGATCCTCCCCGATAATAATTAGTTTTGAGCCTCTTAATTTTCTAACGATTTGAAATAATTAGTTTTACAAAATTCAAATAGTTTCAAGGTTATTTTAAGTATTTTCAATCGGTTTTATAGTATTTCGAATAATAAATATATATATTTCATATAATTATATACGTAATTAGTATATTTTATAAATGTTTGAAAATTATGGCGAAGATTTTTACTTTGTTGAAATAAATAACTTCTAGTTTGAATTACGGCTTTAATTTTTGGATTAATACGTTTATATGTAAATCTAATAGTTTATGGTTAAGTTAATTATTTTATTTCGTTAAGATTAAAGAGCTCACAAATTAGTTATATTAATTTGTCTTACATGAACTCTAGCCGAATCTTCTAAAATTAATTCTTTCGGCTACTTCTTCATTTGTTGGGCAAATTGTCAATTGATTTTACTACTAATTTTGGCCAAAATCTAACGTTTCCTTTAACCTTTTAGGACACCCTAGTATTGGGCCTTTTTTTCAGATATCTCAGGCCCAATTCTTATTCAATAAACCCCGGCCCAATTAGCTGATAAACAGCAAGACCCATCAGCATACAACCCATTCCCAACAATACTACCATCTCAAACATTCCAAACCCACAAAATCAACATACCCGATCGACTCCACCACGTTTCTTCTTCTTCTCCAAACGTTAACAGCAATACACGGCGTCCAACTCCTTCTCCCCAACGTTCACAATCCCAGACAGTAGCAACCAAACAGAAAGCAACGCCAATACACGTCGTCTTCACGGAAAGCAAATAGCTTATCCGCCTTCGCTAGAGCAGCGAACTGCAGTCCTGTTCTTGTCCTGAGCCTTTGCGATTTTCATCCTTGTGGCCTTGAGATGGAGCCACATTGACGTCCAAGGACAAGCCTTCCATCCCAAGCGTCGAATTCCTCTTTCCTCTTTCGGAATGAGGCGAAAATTTCAGAAAAGGATGTTTGTCCAAAATGGTGAAAGATTTTAATTTTTGAATTTGGAATTGGGCATTGGTTTTCTGGGTTTTTCGTCCATTCCCTCTCCTTTCCCGAGCCCTAATCTCATTTCTATATAGACTCGCTTATTGTTCACTGTAAGGGGGAGATTTTTTTGGGAGTTAAATTCTTTCTTTTGAACTAAGGCAGAGAGTTGAAAAAGGGGAAGATTTTTGTGAAATTTTTTGGAGTGAAAAATACCAAGATAGCTTGAGCAGAAATATTTCAAAGCGGTGCTAAAACACATTTCTAAAGAGAGGAGGTATATGTTTCGGTGTTGGGTTTAAGTTTCTGCCCAGGTTTCTAGTTGGCTATTCAAGTTTCGAATCTGAGTGTTGGAAGAGTCGTTGCTCACCTGCTCGTTTCGTCTTAGTGTCGCTGCCCAGAAAGAGGTAACAATGCCTTCCTCCCTTCTTCTTTTTTGTTACAGCTCTCATTCAAATGCTATAGAAGTTTTGGTTTATGACAGCTTGTTGTTTGTTTGAAGCATGATTATGTCAAGTTTGAAAATCCCTCTATGTGTCGATTTATCTGTTTTCATTAGCTTTAAATTTAGCATGTTTTATTAGATTATATAATTTTCTTGTCATTCAAGTTTGGTTGAATAGATATGGCTTAGTTCTTGCTTCACGTTTGAATTATGTGGCAGATTCATGTATTGTTTTTTGATCGCACAAACTTGGTCATTCAAATCTTATCCTATGCTTGTATGATTTGCATCAGACTGTCCAATTTGAGTTTTTGTTTAAACTTTCGTGCTTTGAAATTTCTGATTTTCGATTAAATTGTCTCATTTATTGGTAGTATGGTCTAAACTTGTCCTATATGAGGTTTAAATCATCGATTTGAGATTCACGTCAAGTTAAAGGATGCTTGTGTTTCCCAATTACTCACTTGAGCTTCAATTTATCCTTTTTGTGATAGTGGCATGTTTTTCTTTTCTGGTTTTAGTTTGAATCCTCTTATCATGGCAACTCGGGTTTCCAATAAATTTCTTGTTATTTTGGTTGTCATATTTGAGCCATTTTAATGCCTTTGTTCGACTTATTCCAAGTGAAAATAATTGTTTACCCTTTGTAGTTTGAACTTATAAAATGTCCACTTCTAGTTTTTGTTTCTTTCCAAATTGCTAGCATTATCTTTATGTCTTGTTACGTCTATATTTGTAACCCGTTGTGTGCTAAAAAATAAAAAATTTGTTCGTCAATATTGTTCTGTTCTGCACCATAGTGGCATGTCTCATATTTTTAGTCACCTGGTTATTAAAGTTTCTTAGTCGATCAATGGTTGTTTCTTTTAACATTTCATTGTTCCTTTCTCTCCTCTTTTGAAAGTTAGAATTTATTAATTCTTAAGTTTGCACGACCTTCATATATTTTGAGTGCTATGATAGGACTATACCAATCAATTAATTAGATTCTCATTTGTTTACTGTCTCCGGGGAATTTTGAGGCATAATTTAATGGTGGTCATGGTTTCGTTTACTTCATGAATTTGATTACCAATATACGTTGCTTCTTACTATTTGTGCTCTTCTCGTTTTGCATGAAACCCGTGCTAGTTCTTTCACTATCAAGAATGCATATTCATATTTCCTTCATTATTTGCGGTCACCAGGCAGTAGAAAAAGGAATGCTAATACTTTCATTATATTATTCCATTCCCTCTTTTTATGATAAAATAATTATTTCACTACACAAGATTTGAATATATTAAACTCAGTGTGATTCTTTTATATGCTTGGGTTTACTTATTTGATTCAGTTGGTGTTAAAGTTCTTTAAATATGCTTTTTTTCTCAAGTCATTGAAAAAATTAAATTCGCTAATATGTTTTCCCTTTCTTTTTCTTGTCGGATGTGAACCCCTCTTGAGTCCATGGGGACTCCACTTCCTATCCTTGCATTCCGGGGATTGTGCTTCTCTTTATTGAGTCAGCCGGCTATAAAAATCGACGAACAGGTCCCGAAACCTGAAAATATGCATCGAATCAGAGAGTTGAAGAAATTGGGCCAACAAGCCCACTTTTATTTTAAAAGTTGTATTTTGTTACTTTTGGGCCTAAGCCCTTTGCATTTTAATTATCATTATTTGATAATTGTTAGGACAGGTACCAAGAAAGAAATTGGGCCACAAACCTAATATTATTAGCCTAGGACAGGTGTGGAAATGGGTCTAAGGCCCAAAGTAGAAATTAGGCCCAAATACTGGCACAGACGGACAGGAAAACTAGATTTGGGCCCAAATCTCTTCCCCTCTTTGTTTTATTACGTTTATTTACTTGTTAATATTTGTCATTAATCTTAAGATCAACAATTCAAATCCCCGGAAGACGTCCATTTCGATTTAAAAAATTAACTAAGCCAGTCTGCTATTAACAAGACTTAAAGAAATAAATTTTGCAAGATATCTCACTTAGATAACATTTAAATATTCCCCCTTTTTTCCCTTTAAAATAGTCAAATTCTGCAATTCTAGTTAAATTAAATTATTTTAGCCAAATAATTAATTATCAGATAGCCGCGTACTTCTGAGCGTGAGTGTTGAATGAATCCTTGTACTTAAATCATATTCATTGTGTGAAAAAAAAAGGATTTCGTTTGAAGTAAGGGTACTAGTTACATTGTCGGAAAGTAGGTACCTTGGTGATAGTAAAACAGTATATGTTGTGTGTTGAGTTGTCGATCTTTGTCGTGTTTTGAACCGCACGAGTTAGCTTGTTGAGTCTGAGAGAAAATATTTGCCTCAAGAAGAAAGTTGGGGTAGAGAGCCATGTGATTGCTTGTGCTTGAAATGCTTGCTTCTATACAAGTGTCGTTTAGAGTCTTAGTGTGTTGCTTAAGGACAAACAACGAATTTAAGTTGAGGGTGTTGATATACCATGAGTTTACGGTATTTTTAATACATCTCACTTAAGAGTTGTGTGTGTCTAGGGCCATTTTGTATTGGTTTTTATGTATTTTTATCATGTTTGCAGGAAATATGTTTAGACGTGGATACTGGGAGACACATCTGAAGGATGTGCAGAAAAGGGCATCTATGGAGGTGATCCACGGACCGTAGGTCCATTCACGCTCTGTAGATGGGTGTTGTAGATGGGCAGGCAAGGCATTAAAGGAAATCAGGAAATTCTTGACCAAGTGTGGAACCACGGTTGTAATCGAAGGACCATAGATTGATCTACGGACCGTACTATCGCTTTGTCAAATGATTCAGAGAAGAGGTTCTAGTACCTGATTTGGAAGATTCTAAGTGTGAAGCTATGAAGGAGGATCTACGGACTGTGGATCAAACCACGGTCCATACTGTTGATCTATGGTTTGTTCCAAAGATGATGATGTTTTGGAAGTTGAAAATTTGCCTAAGTCCTGAGTCACGGAAGGGACCTATGGACCGTAGGTCAATCAACAGTCCATAGGTCAGTGTCGTAGATCAAAGACGCGTCCTGAAACATTATTTCCTCATTTCATTTCCTTTTTATTTAGGATTTATTTTTCTATATATAGGGCACGTAAACCTCGTTTTGGGGGGTTAGACTTTATTACTTTTATTTTAGTTCTTGACTTTGGAGATTAACTTGCAACTTTAGCAATTCTTAATTTACTAAGTTCGTTTCGAAGATTTTGACTTTGCAATTCAAGTTGAGATTCTAGGTTTCTTCTACTTATTACGTAAGTTCATGATTTCTTCATCTAAAAATATGAATTGTGTTCTTGCTATTATGGGTAACTAAATCCACAACTAGGGTTGTGGGAACCATGAGCGATTAACAACGTATGAATAGTAACTAAGTAATTCTTGAATAGTGTTATTGCATGCATTGATAATTCTTTCGCTTAGAAATCTTTTTAATAGTGGCCAACGTTAGAACTTGCCTGATGCTTATCGTGACCAACGACACTAACCTACGGTATGAGTGTCTACGATCGTCGATAGTATAGTAACCCAACTAAAGGTTGGGGTCGTGTCCCAAGGGAGTGGTTTTGAGAATTGATAGAAAAATAAAATTTAGCTCTAACTAGTCGTAGCTAAAGCCATTAACGAACAAAAACATAGTAAATTAAAGGGGATGACACAAAAGTGTCAAATATCAAATGGGGTCACAAGTAGTAAAAATAGCTAAAATTAACAAGAAAATCAAGTATGAGGAGAAGTTCTTGGGGTGTGACCGCAATACAAACTGAGATAAATCGTTGGGTACATGCTTTCGATAGGAAATTTGCAAAATAATAGTGACTAGGCTAAGCTTTAAATGGAAATAAGTTCCCTCTCGGGCAACTTACCCCGTTTCAAATGGGTTCCTCTCGGACACCCATTTGCCGCATG
>JAJOOR010045085.1:0-10542 GCA_036250505.1 Solanum acaule
GAGCATCAACCTTCTCCCATTGTGCTTTGACGTTATTATCTGTCTCACTAGCCTTTGCCTTTTCATCTACCACACAAGTATTGTTGGTTAAGTGATCATGAACGCCTTGCCCCTTGCACCATAACTCAACCGAGGAAGCCCGGGCTAAATAGTTTGAGCTTCCCATTAATGGTTCTGAAGTGATCATAGCACTTGAACTACCTATATTCTTGGAGCCAAAAATATCAATCCCTAAAGACATATTATGAATTTAGAGAGAGGAAAAAAAAAATATAAGGCTGGTCAGAATCTGAAAAAAAAAAAAGGGTGCAGTCGCCGGAAATTAGGTCTGACTGCCCGAAACTGGTCGAAATAAAAAGATAAATATACAGTCTGCTCGGAATGGAGAGGCGACCTCAATGAAAAAAAATTGGTCGAAAAAACTGGCCGGAAAGTGTCGCACGCGCCGGCGCGTGATGCGCGTGGTGACGCGATCCTGGAACTCCTGGCGGCGCGTGAGAGCGCGTGACTCGGTGAAACTCAGAGGAGCTCACTAGGGTTTGCTCGCCTGAGTGTTCCGCACCTCATAGTGGTGTGGGTTGTCGCACTACACTTGTAAAACGAGACAACAATGCAAACCAACCGTTGACAGTCACCGGATTCTGACTTTTTCTTTTTTTTTCTCACCAATGCTCTGATACCATGTGAGAAATATAAGGAAAGAATATTATTGAATTGTTGTTGTAATAATTACATACAGAACCCTATTTATAGACACTATATAATACAATTCCTTACTAAATAGGAGACTATAAACTATTCCTAGTTTGTGTAGGATTGTGTTTTCCTATTCTATTCTAACAAATATCATTCACTACCAATTATCAACCACCACCATCAACACCTATAGTTAATCACTACTGCCAACCATTATATTTTTTTATGACAACGGAAAATCGTAGCCGTTACTCTTTGGGTGCGCATAAGGTAAAACCTCCGCTCCTATGCAATAGCTCACAAACCACAGATGAGAGGTAACCCACACTAGGCAAGCCTGATGCGACGAGCTTGACCCAGAAGGCAAACCCCTTGCTTTCGTTGGCAAGGAGTTTCGAGCTTGAGACCTCTAACAAGAAAGTCCCAAGCCCAAATCACTACTACCAACCATTATATCATACCACAATCACAATCATCAGTCAACACCATCCCAAATCGATACACATAGTCATCATCGTTAGCCATCACTACCACTAATTGTCATATAAATGTTTTAAAATATTTGATTAATATAATATTAGATCAATTAAGTATTTTATTTAAACTTCATATTTATTATTTTTAAAACAAAGACAAATTTTATACATTCAAATGTTGAGCAAACAAGCAGGGTTAACTATTTAGTATTCAAATCTTACAGCAACCTCTTAATATTCAGATGTGTATTCATATTTAGACCTATAAATCTTAATGCACATCTTAATTTTAGATGTGTATTTAGATTTAGAGGTCTTAATCTTAATGAAAACAAATAAGGCCTAAGTGATTCATGTATAACAATCTCTAAATTATTAATGACCACATAACAATCTTTAAATTATAACAATCAGGTGCAAATGTATTTTGCATTACTAAACCATGCATTGGAAACACACAATTTAGGCTTAAAACACAACAACAAATTGTGGTATGGAGATTTGTTGTTAAGAGATGAGCTTTCAAACATTATCAAGGTTTCTTGTTAAAGTGAGGTGATAATCCAACAAATTAGGGGGACACAAGGGTGAGATACTTTCTAAAATTTGAGGTTTTAAGAGGGATTTCCAAGATTGGAAAGTGAAGGATTTTCAATGATTGTTAGCTTTACTCCATCGGCATTGTGAGCCAGTTGGAAGACCCAATTCTATGAGATGGAAGTTAAGGAACAGAGGAGTTTTTTCTGTCCTTTTAGTTTTACGAGAAGCGTTTGATGAGGGCAGAAATGTTTCATGTAAAGTCGATTTGGATTCCTAAGGTGCCAAGGAAGGTGTGCTTTTTCTCATGGTTAGCTGTTAGAGGGGTGATTATGACGGAGGAAAACCTAAGGAAAAGAAAGGTTGTTTTTATCAACTAGCGTTACTAATGCAAGAAGGCGGAAAAAGAGGTAGATGAGCTTTTACTACAGCTGACTACAAGACTATGGTGGCATATGTTAAGTTGGTTTGGTATGTCTTGGGTGATGTCAAAGTCTGTCAAGGATCTGTTGTTTAGCTGGAAAGCTGGAAGAAGCAGGAGGAAGAAGGGCATGGAAAATTATTCCTCTGACTTTGATGTGGATCACTTGGAGAGAGTGAAATATGAGGGCTTTTGAAGGGGTAGAATTGAGTTTTGGGCAGTTGAGCAGTAGTCTCTGGTCCCTTATTTACTTTTGTTGCACCCATGTAGTTCCAGGATGTTTAGATGATTGGGTATCTTTTGTAGAGAACCATATCTTTTGCAGGTTCTTTAGTTTTTGGTATCCTACATGTCTACGGCCAATTTTCGGCCTTTGATTTATGAACTGATATTTTGTTTACCTGATAATAAAAAAAAAACTCAGAAAACAGGATCTTACTTGACCAAGCTTAACATCTCCGTGGTTTGGATTATATAACACATGAATGCTCCCAACTACGAGCCTCCTTGACTTGGCTTCACGCGTCTGTCTGTACCAGACAAAGTTAGACATACAAAATCAAATGGGATATGACTAAATAAGAATGAAACTGTTATTGTCTAGACAAATCACCCTGGAAATCAGAAGAAATCTTCAGTTCAGAATAAATAGAGACATGCTTTCTGATATCAGCTTAATCAAATGCTACCTGCACATGTTTTTATTGGGACAGACCTTGACCTACTAGAAGTGATCCGCATATTTATGCAAGAAGGAAGTCATGGATACGAGGTCATTTAAGCCATTGGCCATCATATACGCATGTTCTGAAGAACTTGATCCTCGATGAGCTTTAGATTAATCATTGTGTACTAGTTAAATGCTCATATTTAGGTAGTTGGCCAGTTTCTCGCATATTTTTCAGTTTAGTTTGGTTCTCTTTTTTTAGCCTCATATCTCCTTTTACATATTTGTACCCACCCAGCTTAATATCCAAATTTTGAGCATTCTTTCATCACTCACTGATCCCATTAGGCTAGATGAGATTACAGAACATAAGAAAAGAAGTTTGCAATTCACAACTACTACCTCAAAAACAGAGAGTTGAGCAACATTATCCCGAAGCCCATGCTGCCTAAATTCAACGCTTTCACCCTCTAACAACTGAAACCTGGCATGAGCAAGTATTCATTTCAGTCCAAACAAGTATCAAGATACTAACTGGAAGGTACAACTTTTACTTCTTGCTCTTACTTATCAACCTTCCAAAACATAGCACAACCATCAACAGAACCACCAGTGCGCCTCTACATGTTTAAGTAACACATTTAAATATTTTTCTAAGAGCAAGAAGTATAATGAATGATAATACTACAATTTTCCTTCTTTTTTTAACTGGTGGGAGGCCATGGTGGATATAGACCTTATAGGAGCCGAGATATCCAGCTTTCTCCAAAATGTTTAGTAGATCATAGTACTTGTCCACCTCCTACTCATATCACATTAATAAATTTCTTCAATTAGTTTCATCTCCAAAGCATAGACATAGATAAAACTACCAGTAACCAAAAGGGCAATTGTTAATTACTTGTAGGCAAATTATATCAGGATTCAATCCAAGGAGCTCTTCACAAATAACTCTTCTACGGTGGTCCCAATCTAAGTAAGTTGGGAGAACATTTCTGTATAGATCTCCGTGATTCGAAACATTCCTATCTCCCAAAATGTTGTACGAAACAACTGTAAACCTTTCCTCTGCACCAATATTTCATAATCTAATTCAAACTTCAGAGTTACCCAAAAAAAAAAAAAAATTAACCAAATTTAGGGACTGACCTTGATGTTTGCCACCGGGAAGAGCATCCCCTTGCACCCAATGCCGGACGATTTCCGGTGCTTGACTGATACCTCCGCGACGTTCCGGTTTGTACCAACGCCGGCTGTAGGAAGCCGTCGGCGAAGAGGTGTTGTTACGATGGAAGCTCACACTGCACATGTTGAATATAGGCCGAAAGTTGAGGCAGGCAGCGTTCGTAATGAGCCTGGGAGTGGTCAGCCACGAGGAAGCGGCTCTACAGCAGCAGCCCATTGCATGAGTTGCAGAGTAAGTGGTCAGTATGAATCCACTGATATCTTAAGCGCCACAGTGACGAAAGGTCGTAAGGAGACCACGGCATAGACAAGGGAGACTCGTTTTCTTTTGAGGAAATTTAAAAAAAGTAGCTATAATTTGCTTAATTTATTTGAAGCTACATATTATAACAATAAATTTAAGGTTTTAATTAATTTGAAGTTACATATTATAATACGAAATGTTAAGGTTATTACGAGAACACACATAGATAAGGGGACTCGTTTTTTTTTGAGGAAATTTTAAAAAAGTAGCTAAAATTTACTTAATTAATTTGAAGCTAAATATTATAACAAAAAACATCAAGGTTATTATGAGACCATACATAGATTAAGGAGACTTATTTTCTTTTAACGAAATTTCAAAAATTAGTTATAATTTGCTAAATTAATTTGAAGCTATACATTATAACAGGGAGTGGCACAATGACGAAAAGCCGTTACGAGACCACACTTAGGAGGGTCATTTTCTTTTGAGAAAAAAAATAATAAAAAACTAGCTATAATTTACTTAATTAATTTGAAGCTACATGTTAAAACAAGAAGAGAGATGAGTGAGTTGTGGGAGAAAGAAAAAAGACGTAATTAATTTGTATATCTGATTAATAATTATATTATGAATATAATTAATATAATAATTGATTTGTAAAAAAAATTGGTTACTAAAAAGGGAAAGACACGTCAAGATTGAATCCCAAAAGTTATATTTAACAGGAAATGTGAAAAAAAATTGAATTAATTATAAATGTCAAAAATGTCTTTTTAGAACTCAAAAATTGGATCACCTAAAATTACATCAAATAAAGGAAAAAAAAGGTAGATAAAAAGTAACACAAACCATAAAAACTTGACTTCTCAATATGAGTTTTCATTAAAAAAAAATAAAACTTTACAATTTTGTTGAATCTAACAATATTTTGATTAGAAAAAAAAAATGCTCACTTATGATAAATTTAAGGAATCAAAACTAATCAAATATATTTTTTTGAGGAACTATTTTAAAAAGCTTATACAAACATGAATTATTTCTGTTAATTATATCTCTAAAGCATTAAACTAAAAAGATCAAAATATTTATAATCATATACTCAATATAATCTCACAAGTGAGATACAAAAAATAAAGAATGTATGCAGACATTATCAAAGATAGAAAAGTTATTTTAGAAATATGCTCAATTGAATGTAATAAATCAAAATAATTATTAAAAAAATGAAATAAAAACACATGAAAATTGATAAGAAAAGCAATATAAAATTATTCAAGAAAAAAATAATAACGAAATAATATAATAACCAAAACACAATATAAACGATATATGTTAACAACTAACAAGTATTAAGATAAGAAAAGAAGGAAAGGGTTGTAATTTCACAAAAACTGATACGTGTCTATTTTCCATATGTGTGAAGGACTTGAATCTTGATTGACTGTTTATAGTACCAACCACTCATTTAATTTTATTTCTTATTTAGCAGTTAGTACTATATATAAATTTTCAGGTGAAAAAAAAAAAGAGAACAAATTTGTGATAGACTATAAAATCAGAGATCAGTGGTAGTAGTAGTAGTGTTGTGCGTGTGTGGTGGGAGGTGAGAGAGATATAGAGAGAGAGGAGTTATGGTCATGGAGACTGCTATTTGTGGCCGAGTTGCTCTTTCTCCTCATCAAATCTTCCAACCTAAACCTGGTAAACCCATCTTCCTCTCTCTATTCCTCTGTATTGTATAAGTTAATTGATTGATTCTTGAATCCTTATTGTTGTTTCACCAAGAATTGCTTGTTCTTTTGAGAGGTTGTGGCTGTTTAACTGCAATAGTTTGCTTTCTTGAATGTTTCTATTTGAAATTTATGGATTATTCTTGCTTGCCTGAGATGGGGTTCGTTAATTCTTGGCTTTCAATTTCTCTTATGTGCATTTAGAGTGAAAAACAGAGAAAAAGTTACCGTCTTTGATCTGGATTTGAAAACCCTGATGTCTAGTGATTACCCCAAACTAAGAGCGACCATAAACACAATACAGGAAAAAGAGTATCAATTGGGGGCTCTGTGTGTGTGGGGGGGGGGGGGAGGGGGGGGTTGGTGTAGAGATAAGGTTCTTTATGCTAGTCTTCACACTTGAGTGTCTATCAGAAACAAACTCTCCACCTCCACCTTCACAAGGTAGGGGTAAGGCTGCATAACACCACCCTACCTAGACCCTACTTGTGGGATTACACTGGATATGTTGTTGTTCTTCTTCTTCTTCCTGTAACATTCATAATAGCTTAAAGTAAGAGTAAAATTGAACATTGAACTTTTACTGGGCAGAAATGGGCTGTTTTCTTCACTGAAAAGGACCGAAATTTGTGAGAGAACTATGAGAGTCCAAGTTGAAGAGATGATTGTTTATCTGCATCTTTGGCTGGTCGACCAGTCATGGTTACCTAGTCATTAGTATTTTGTGAACTGGTGACCATTCTTCCATTTGAAACCAGTAAAGTTTCGAAGTTGGTCCTTGAGAAATGTAATGGTTTCGAGATATTATGGATTTAATGAATATTAGCAGTGTTGTGCGTGTGTGGTAGGAGGTAAGAGAAATTTATAGAGAGAGAGAGAGAGGAGGTATGGTCATGGAGACTGCCATTTGTGGCTGAGTCGCACTTTCTCCCCATCAAATCTTCCAACCAAAACCTGGTAAACCCATCTTTCTCTCTATTGGATATGTTAACTGTTAATCTTTATTGTTGTTTCACCAAGAATTGCTTGTTCTTTTGAGAGATTTTGGCTATTTAATTGGAATAGTTTGCTTTCTTGAATGTTTCTGTGTGAAATTTATGTACTCCCTCAGTTTAAAAAAGAATGTCCCAATTTCATTTTTAGTATGTTTCAAAAAGAATGACCCCTTTCCTTTTTTGGCAACAATTTAACTTTAACTTTCCACGTGGCATGTTTAAAGCCACAAGATAAAAGGGTATTTTGGTACATTTGACATAACTTTAATTTAGAACCACAAGATTAAAAAGTCTTCTTTCTTTTCTTAAACTCCGTTCCATGTCAAATTAGGCCATTCTTTTTAAAACAGAGGGAGTATTATCCTTGCTTGCCTGAGATGGGGTTCGTGAATTCTTGGCTTTCAATTTCTCTTATGTGCATTTAGAGTGAAAACAGAGAAAAAGTTACGGTCTTTGAAAACCCTGATGTCTAGTGATTACCCAAAGTAATAGCGACCATACACACAATACACGAAAAAGAGTGTCAATTGGAGGTTGTGTGTGTTGGGGTGGGTGGGGGCTGTAGAGACAAGGCTCTTTATGCTATTCTTCCATTTGAAACATTCAAGGGTCTATCGGAAACAACTTCTATACCTTCACAAGATAGGAGTAAGGCATCATACATGCCACCCTACTTAGACTCCACTTGTGGAATTGCACTGCGTATGTTGTTCTTGAAACATTCACAATAACTTAAAGTAAAGAGTAAAATTGAACTTTGAATTTTTACTGGGGCAGAAATGGGGGTGTTTTCTTCACTGAAAAGGACCAAAATTTGTGAGAGAACTATGAGAGTCCAAGTTGAAGAGATGATTGGTTATCTGCATCTTTGGCTGGTTGACCAAATCACGTTACCTAGTCATTAGTATTCTTAGAAACTGTTGATCGTTCTTCCATTCAAAACTAGTTAAGTTTCGAAGTTGATCCAAGAGAGATGTATTGGTTTCGAGATATCATGGATTTAATGAATACTATTTACTAGAGCATTAATTGAAACACGTATATGTAATTTTGAATCTGAGCCTGTCAACGCACTTAGTAGTAGATAAAAACCTTTCTAATTCAGTCACTGAGAAGTCGGACGACTCTTCAGTAACCCAGAGTGATTACTCTGTATCGAATGTATATATAACTAGAATATGTGTACATAAGTTGGAGAATTCATGAATTGCCACTGTATTCTTCATGAATTTTGACTCACGTATGTTTGTAACTTGGTATAAGATTGAATTGTCGGCTTATGTGATACAGGAGATAAGAAACCTCGCCAAAAACAATGGACAAATCGGAATGCTTTAATGGCAATGTCTATAGCAGGATCAGGCAAAGGTGGTGGGTTGTTGGAGAAGCCTGTTATAGAGAAAACAACTCCTGGGCGTGAATCTGAGTTTGACTTGAGGTATGGATTCCTCAATTGTGAAGTATGTGTTGTTTCAACTAACTCAGGTTCTAAAGGCTTTACTGTTCTTTCACGAGTCTGAAACTTTTTGATTCTGCTCTTGCACGTTTACATGTCTCCGCCAAGTGACATCTCAACTACTTCCAAAATTAAGAGTACTTTATCTATTCTTTTCTGTTTCTTATCTGTGAAAAGTAGAGTTGATTGGAATCATTCTCATACGTAGACAGCTAATAGATTGGTGGATCATAATAATAACATATTATCTACCTCTGAGGTAGAGATATGGTTTGCATACACTCTACCCTCCCTAGAACCCAGTTTGTGGGACTACACTGGGTATGTTGTTGTTGTCATAAGAATAATATAGAGTTAGACATAGAATTGAAGTTAAGTAATACCAAGTCCAATCATGTCAACGTCAGATCATTGCCTTCTCTTTGTAGACCCTTTTCCAAAGTGAATAGGAAGATAATTTATTCTTTCTTCTGTATGTGCGGTTGATAAAAGGAAGCACCCAATATCCATATATACAACTACACATAATTTTTCATTCTTCAGTTGCTATATTTCTTGTTTGGTGGAGCTGTTGCTGTTCCCTTTCCTGGACTATATTTTCCGTAGTGAAAGAAAAGTAGAAACTACCCTGAAATACTCTCTACTGATGTGGTTACTGGGCAGTTATTTGTCAATTGAACGAGGTCATTCCATCCTGCCTTTCCAAATCCAGAATAAGTCTTTTAATGCTTCATTCTCCTACACTGTACTTTGTCGTTGCAAACTGGCTTCCTGTCAAACTCCAACCACTGCGCCATCCAGATTCCAGCCTCATCTATACTAAACTATTTAATCACTTGTTCTTCTACCTTACACAGAGGCAACCTAATAATTCCGAAGTCCCAATTTCCACTGGGAGAAAACCACAGCTCAGGTGATACCATTCATGTCTCCAATCAACAGAATCCTTATGTTTTCAAATGGAGAAATGAATTTCCAACTCCCTCCGCTAAATTCCATGGTGTACCTGCTACCTCCCACCAACATAGGTATAGGATAACGGTGTCCACAAAGGCTTGGACTGACTGTAAGAAATCACCTAGTTTTTTTTGTTGCCGGTGCAATTTGATCCTGAGACCTCATGGTTATCAACTCACTTCATTGGGCGCTGAACCTCATCCGTGAGTGCATATTGCTTGATTGTTGTTTAGGTGATGTATGAGTACTTTGTACAACACTACGACGGTGGAAAATGGGAAATGATAGAGGAGAACAAAAACTGGCAGCAATTAAAGGGTATAGGTGGATAACAGGAACAGAGCAAGGGTTTTCAAATAATGTTGATTCTTGTAAAGATTAAGGAAAAGGGCAATCTATCTAGGATCATAAACCTGAAGTATTTTTTTTAGGGAGCACCCGAGAATTTTCTAGGCAAGATATATCTCACCCTAAGCAGAGAGGTGACGTTTATTTGTTTACTTAGTCATGGATAATTTAGGCAAGAGTTGAATATTGATCAGGCCCCAAAGTAGACCAGAAAGTTTCCTTCCTGCCTATCAAGAAAACTGCCTGTGGATATCTGCTAATATTCCTTTACCTTCTGGGTTTCTATTGAAAATGATACAAGTTGTGAGATTGAAATGCAACAATTAACTTTCTATAAAGAACAAATGCAATGACTAATACTCTACTGTCACAAGTCACAACTGTTGTCTTCCTTTTCCAGAAAATCAAGGAAAATGTCCCCACCCTAATGCAATGACTAATACTCTACTATCACAACTTGTGTCTTCCTTTTTTAGAAAATCAAGGAAAATGTCCCCACCCTATCGCGTGATGCTGCACAATGACAATTTCAACAAGAGGGAATATGTTGTTCAAGTACTCATGAAGGTTATACCAGGGATGACGGTCGACAATGCTGTTAATATCATGCAAGAGGCACATCACAATGGTCTGGCAGTGGTGATAATTTGTGCTCAAGCTGATGCAGAAGAACATTGCACACAGTTAAGAGGCAATGGTTTGCTGAGCTCCATCGAGCCTGCCAGTGGAGGTTGTTAAAGAAAATGAACCTGATGGGTGAATTCTTCAGAAGAAGCAGCCTAACCCCGCATAGATATTGTACATAAATGTTGAGAATGGCATAGTAC
>JAJOOR010045086.1:0-10146 GCA_036250505.1 Solanum acaule
TGAAATTCTCTAGATGCCGGACCAAGGATTTAGAGATACCTAACTTATCACTTTGCATGTAATACACTAGGACAGGATTGCTATTACTAGGATTACTGAGTTATGAGCTTGTGGTGAACACGTATACCCTAGTTAATTTTCTCATCTTGATAACAACAAAAATTGACTTTTGTTTACTGATTACTTACTGAATTCTTACTATTTGTTTCACAAATCCCCCCCTTTTTATTACTTGTTTCCGGAAGTACTTTGACTAAACGAATATAGGTGTAAGTTAAAGTTAAGTCTAAACCAGTTTCTTCGTGGGATCGACCCCAACCTACAAGTTGGGTTCTTTACTTGATAACGATCGCTTATGCTTCTTTAGGGAGGTGTAATTTGAGCGTATCATGCACCGATTTGAAAGTATACCTCTTTTGTGGCTTACCTTGTGAGTGTGTGAACCTCTTTTGAGCACCCTTTGAGCCTTGACCTATTTTTGGAAAAAACTTGGTAACATTGTAACCTCTTCTTATCCATTACCCATAATCCTCATGATTTCTGTTATGTTTGAATAGTCAACTTAGGCCAAAATGCTAAGTTGGGGGTGTAGTTAAAAGAAAAGGCAAATCAAGTAAATGCAAAGAAGTTCCTCATGCCCATGTTTTGAGACAAAAGGAACCCCTCCATAAATAAAATAAAAAAAAGGAGAAAGAAAAGATTGAAAAAGAAAAAGAAAGAAAAAGTCATGAAATAAAGTTGTAGAAATAGAAAGAAATGGGGTTTCCAATGAAGCATGGAAGATGAATAAAAGGTGACTTTTGAGCTTTAATGAAGGTGTTGTTCACATCACACTTCATGAGGATTTTTAGCCTATAAGCCTAAATGACCATACCTTTATACTTAAGCCCTTTTACAAGCCTTAAAAAGACCTTTTTGATTTTGGATAAGCTGAAGCAAAAGTAAATTGGAAAATAAGCGCAAACCTACGAGTGAAATCACGCATTGTGTATATCTTTTTGAGTGTGAGTGTTGATCTTGATTCCGGAACTATAAATGATTGAACCTTTGTGTATGAATTTGGAATTAATCTTTGTATGAGGGCATTGAAATACCTTTGTTGAGCTTGAACTTGCATTTAACGTAAGTATAGTAAGCTTGAGATTCTTTGATAATGATGAGTAACAACTTTACAGTTTGAGCACAAAATTGATCCTGGCATGAGTAAGTTGAGACTTTTTGTGTGCATTCACGATTAAGTCTTGTGTAGTATTGTTCGAGACATCCTTTTTGAACTACTCAACTTGAGCTTTACTTGAGGACAAGCAAAAGTTTAAGTTGGGGGTGTTGATGAGTCCACGATTTGGACTCATTTAGGGCTTCATTTTGATAAATTTAGTGTCTTCAAATGCATATAATGTCTCAATAGCTGATGAAAACCCTTGAGTTTCAGGTATTTGGAGTTAGAGACAAAGCATGGACAATATTGGGCAAAAAGGAACAAAGGAAGCTTAAGGAGTGAAGAACAGAAGACCTGATGATCGATGGTGTCATTCGGCGAATCACCAATATCATTCAGTAAATCGCTAAATAGCCAAGATACCGCCTAATGTTATAGAATTTCTGGAGCTAAAATGGGGGTAAATTCAGCGAGCAGCAACCATATTCGGCATATCACCGATCTAATCGGCGAAGGATAACCAGGTTGCCAAAAGTACGAAAGAAGATGCAAGCAAGTACTGATCGGCGAGATGGAAGGATAATGGGGAAATCACGAAGTCATTCAGCTATCCCGACCTAGATCGCCTAAAGTCACAGTAGCCAGACTAAGGAAAAGCGAAAAATGAAGGCGAGAGGAAGAGCAATCGGCGATTCGCCGATCCGTCAGCGATAACCGACTTACTTCGCCGGGTAGTCCTGAGGAGTGACATTTTAAACTTGTTTAAATTAGTTTTAGCTAGAGAGGGAAATTCATTCAGAAAGGGAGTGATAATTAATATTTTATACCCAACTATGGGAAGTGACATTCTCATTTTTTGTACCCAACTATGGGAAGTGATAATTAATTTTAATCTTTACATTTTTGAGATTAGTGGCTAAAACCCTTTACTTGGGGTTTTAATCATGAAGCCAATTGTTGAATTTACTTAATAGTTGTTTGTTAATTATGAAGAATGGTGCTAATTTTCAGTGGGTCTAAGTTGTTACTATGTTTCGATATTGAATTATGTTACTTCGTGTGTCAATTTCAGTGTTGTGCACTTGCTCGAGAGAGAGGTGTGGAACCAAGGTGGCAATCTTAGCATCCTTAGTAATGGGTTTCCTTAGTTTCAGCTTGAGATGGTGAAACAAGTAAACCTTCCTTTCTATCCAGCTCGAGAGAGTGGATTTGATAAGGGTAAAAAGTTGGGTTTCGTTCGATCAGTGTTGAAGTTCGAGAGAATTCAACATAGAAAAGGTAATTGTTTGAGAGAAAGTTACTTTATATATGGTTCGACCTACCCACAACAAGTTAGCCCATTATGAGCAGTAATGTTTACCTATTTCGTTGAGATTCAATAATTGGCCGATCAATATCGCAAGTTTTACTCTAATATTTGATTGTTTGTGTTGAAGTATAAATCTAGATTGGTAGTTAAACCCCGAAATTAGGTGAATCGCCGAATTGCCATTGTCTTGCCTATTGTTCTAGTGTGCTAAGCCCTGAAGGAGAAAATCAAGTCGGTGATTGAAAGGGGTAGTCGGCGAGTCACCGAACGGTTCCGTGATGCAATGCCATATCGCCCAAAGTAGAAAACCTGAAGACGCTAAAGGCCAACGCAAAAAGGCGATGAAATTAACCAAAAGGTGGATCGGTGATCCCGACTTAGTGCGACGAATGGTCCTTCGCAGCACAATTTTTGACAACTATAAATACTTGTTTAAATTTTTAGCTTAGTATGTGATCTTTTGTTGAAACATATTATTATTCAGGTTTTAAAGTTGAGCGCTGAGGACTGAATAGGGAGACAATATTTCCTTAGCTTTGAAGATTTGAAGATTTGCATTTCTAAGAAATCGGAAGTGGGTGTTGGAGATTCTTCATCTTAGACCTTTGTAAAGACTATATCAATCCTACCCAGTTGATGGAAACATAACTTGGTAATGATTTTTACCTTTTTACTATGTCTAGCTAAAACCCCAATTCTTGGGGTGTGATTATGTGTTTATGGGTTGATTTAACTATTGTGTATTGTTAATTGATAGTTTATTTGTTGTTTAAAAGTGATTTTGTTTAGTAATTGTGGTTGAATATAATGGGTTGTAGTTGTAAATACAATCTTAACTTCGTGTTTTTTGTTTGCTCGAGAGAGAGATTTTAAAACAAAAATTACTGAATCGATGGTTGGTGGGTATTGGGTTGTCATGGGTTCAGCTCGAGAGAGTGAATCCTAAACCCTTTTCCACACATTCAACTAGAGAGAATGAGTGGACTAAAGCGAAGGTTGTGCTTCATTGCTGCTTATTGGTGTTCGAGAGAAATAAATTTGATTCGGGGTAAATTGTTCGAGAGAAAGTTTATCCCCCCCAAAGTCTATCTTATTCACTGATTTGCAGTTGTTTACTATTAATTGGAATTACTCGGTTATTTACCTTAACCCATAATCCAATCAAATCCTGAGAAAATCGTATCCATATTCGTATTTTTGTGTTATTTGCTGTTTTAGTTGACATTTGAATATAAAACCCCCTTTGATATTTGTAACTTGTGTCACCCCAAACTTGAATTATGTTTTTCTTTGTAAATGTGTTTAGCTATGATTGACTTGAGAATATTTATGCTTTTCTATTAATTCTCGAGTACAAACCACTCCCTTGGAACTCGACCCCAACTCACTAGTTGGGTTATATTACTATTGAATGATCGTTGACACTTAGTATTGGATGAAGTGTCCTTGGTAGCATTTTTTATCAACCTCAAAGAGAGAATTGAAGTCTCTAGACTTCATATAGTCCACATCCTTTCTCAAGTCTAAAACCTCGGCTTTTAAAGTCGTTATCTCTGAAGTAACCCCTGTCGACTCTAACAAGTCTCTACTCTCGATGTGAGAGCATCAATAGATGTTGGAGGGGTGTCAACGCAGCTAAAATGGCTCGCTTAATCATCCAAGCCTCTAGCCTGGTATCCTGCACATCGGCAGAATTGGCTAGGTGCCCCATCTTAAAAATCATAGCCTGAGTAATCCTAGTGGACTGAAGCATTAGAAGAACCAGGAGCCTGGAAAGAAGTGGAAAAGGGTTTATTTGAAGGCCCGTAGGCCGGAGTAAGCAAAGATGCCTCTGCAGGTTTAGACTGGACATCAACCTCTGGAGATGCATCCACCAGAGCTGCTCTCCTCCTATCCCCCTCATCCCGAGTGTTCCCGGCCTCTATGCGCCGGATATCAATGGAAGATATGGGAGTGAACTTTATGTCCCTTTTCTCATCACGAGGAACTCGAGCACACCGACATAATTCTCTAATCAGGACTGGGAAGGGAAGTGACATCTTGCGCTGTTTGGCCGTCATGGCCATCTCCCCCTCAATAATGAGTCCCAACTTGATCCGTTTCTTTGCGACAATGGATCCTAGACAGGCCGCCTTTGGGTGGAAGAGGATGGACTCATTCTGTGAGGGAATGATGTAGTTACTAATGAATCCAAATCAGTACCGCGTAGCTACATTCAAATCCTTTTTCTAAATCGGAGTTGCGGCCTCAATCCACCTCATGGTGGTGTCAGAAATTAGGGGAGCAAGCCAGCCCTTTAGATCATCCAGGGTATGTGCTTTAGCTAAGCCCTTGTACTCATGCTCGAACCCGGTAGCTCTATCTAGTACGACATTTATATTAGGGAAATGGGCCTAATATACCCCTTAACTTTATCATTTAGATCTGATATACCCCTCATTATGAAAGTGGCTCATATACGCCACTATTGCTATACAAATGGCTAACATATACCCTTTTCATCTAACGGAAGTGAAAAAATTAATTTTAATTATCATTATCTTTAAAAAAATATAATCCATATGCGTATATTTAATTCTTCTCACACATATTTTTTTTTTACTTTTTTTGTTTCAACGACAAATTTAAAGTTATTATTTTGATGGTCAAATTTATTTATGTTTCACTAATTTTCTTGTAAACTTTGTTATAGATGACCCAATTTTTTATCAATAGAAAAACTAAATACCAATATAGTCGAAAAAAATAGTTTTAAATCATAATATAGCCACAAAAAAGTTAGTTTTAAAATTTTCTCTTTACACTAACGAACGAAAGAAAAAAATAAAATAAGAATAAGAAACTCAAAAAATGATAATCAAAGACGTCAAAAAATAATATATGTATAAAAAAGATAAAAATATACCTTGAAATTCGCTAGAAGGATCATATGTGCCCTTACATGATTTTTTTTAAATTTAAAAGTCAAAAACATACATTAAAAACTATTTTTTTCACTTGCGTTAAATGAAGGGTATATGTGAGCTCATTTTGTAACGGTAGGGTTATATGTGAGTAATTCGTATAACGGTAAAGGTATATATGAGTCACTTTAATAACGAGGGGCATATGAGCTCCAAATGACAAAGTTGAGAGGTATATCAGGCCCTTTTCCTTTTATATTATCACTGCACCCCAATTCTTTGTAGAGTGTAGTATGAGTATCAAAACAATAGGTACCCAGTAGGCATCGTAGGCCGACTGAGCAAGCAAAGTAAAAGTAATATGAAATGCGAGAATCTAACATTCTAACAGAAATAAGCAGGAGGGAACATCTAATAGGTATGTACACGAGCGTACTCATACACAAATAGAAGGAAAGTAGCTAACTAAATCCGACTGGGCTCCCATAAACCCAAAGGGTATGCTCGTGAACAATATGAAAGTAAAACCCGAACGGACTCCAATAAGCCCAATAGGTTCAAAGAAGGAAGAGTTGAAATGAAGTAAGAGGATCCGATAAACTTTCCAATATAACCACAACTTTCCGGAATTGAACCGAACTAATACATGTGCTCGAAGCTTACCCTGAGCTAATAGGGAAATAAGGACTTGAACCAAATGAAGATGAATGATCAAGGACTTGAACCATGTTTTGGAGTAGTCGACGACTTGAACAAAGCCTAAGGATAGTCATGGACTTGAACCACTATAAATATGACCAAGGACTTGAACCGAGGTTAAGGTTGCTATGGACTTGAACAAAGGCTTAAACTGGCGGTGGACTTGAACCACAACGATATATACCTAGTCAAGGACTTGAACCCCGCCCGGTGGAGTGAACTGGGGACTTGAACCACGAGTAGCGGCAAGTCGGTTAGAAATAGGATCAGCTGTCAACCAACTGTCACGGGTAGTACCCCCAAACTGAGTGCTAACAATAAATCACTCCAACCCGAATTGTATCAAACCAGAATCATTAAATAGCTTCCAATCCAAGTATTCGAATTCATCAGAACTGACGGGACAAAGAATTATGTATATAAGATTCCGAGAGTTGTGTTATAGTCTGGCTAAGGCCGAGACTATCAAACTCAAGTCTGTTATATCCTTCTACAGGGAGCGAAGACATCCAAAGCAACGTCGAAGAGGTTTCAAGGACTAACGACACTAAAATACGCAAGTCTATGGCAATCACTAGTCTAAGCCTAGACTAAGGGAAAACATGATTTCAAATATACACACAAGCCATAAAAATGGAGCACCAGAAGGTACGGATGATCAATAATTACATTTGACATGCTTCAGTAACTCGAAATTAGAGCCTAAGTCTTGGTTTCTAGGAATTTAGCATGCTCTAGCACCAATTACCCCCAAAATAAGACAAATAACTATACAAATGCTAAATCTTTCTCAATCTAAGAAGAGGGAAGCCGTAGCCTACTTGTAGGCCCACCGCGTGCGCTCCAAATCAAAAATAAAATCACAACGTTAATATGACCATTTTGAGACAAAAATCATAATTTTTGGAGTTGAACCCAAAAATCATGAGATTGTGGTACCAACGATGGGAATCCCGAATTTGACAATGCAAAAAGGGTATTAACACAATATGGAACCTGTACCCCAAAATGGTGCACAATTCGAGGATCGAAACGAAAGAAATTTGATCATGTAAGGAAAATTTGATTTATGGGGAAAATGAAGAAGTGGGCAGCCCATTTTGGGGAAGAAATTACCTCAAAACGTCGATCGTCAAAGTTCTATGAGCACTTTATAGAGAACCCATACTCCATTGGAACACCCATCACTTTGAATCACCTACATCGAAGCTCTATAGCTCAAAAAATCAAAATCTCCATTAAAGGGAAGAGTCAAGAGGAGGGCATCAGCTAAAACCAAGAAAACACTTCAAACAAAGCTTCCCCAGGACCCTTCCGATCACAGCACTGCGTTCCACGGAAATACTACAAAATTTAGAGCTTTGAATCACTCAATTTGGAGATCGATAGATCAAGATATAGCAATTTGAAAATGAGGGCTAAAAGCTGAAATGGGCTTTTAAAAGGAGAATCTAGTCGCTAAATATTTAAAATATAGTCGTTAAAAGGGCTGCACCAGATTTCTGCTTTTCCTATTTTTTAAAGTCGCGACGGGGTGCTCGGAATTTGTTCGGAATCCCGTGGGCTCAAACGGACTATGCTACCCAACTAAATTTGACGTTATAGACTCAATGGTGCAGTCGGAATTCCCATACGAGGTCATTTTGAGTGAAAGTGGGTTCCACACCCAACTGTCATTTATAGCCAAATTCCACAACGGGCCTTGGGAATAGACTGGAAGCCTCAGGAAGCGAACAAAGGGTCGATCTAGACCATACTCGACTTTCCAGAACTAACCGCGTTGACAGAATTTTCACCTGAGTGCATTTTCCAAGAATTTTAACCAAAATCAACCTTAGGCCAAATTTCGAAGGCTAAAATGGCAAATGGTCCCAAACTCTCATCAAAGGCCTTGGGACTCATTCCGACCATGTTGCTATCCTAATTTATCCATTCCGGAGCTGATAGAACTGTTAGAATTCCGTCATGAGATCGTTAACCTTATATTTTGAGTAAAATCAACTTTTCAAGGTTCAAAAGCTCCAAAATAGGGAAACGGGCCTAAAATCCAAACGAACGACCTGACAGTCAAACAGTCAGTGCTAGCAAGTCATAAATGACTTGGGGGCGCTACAGGAACGCTCTAAATGCCAAAATGAATTCATTAACTCAAAAATGATCTTGAGGGTCATTATAGTTACCAGTCAATTCCACTTCGATGTGTAGGCAGCTTGAGTCAATCTCGGTCATTGCATTACATACTTTTAATTCAACCGCTTGTATTTGATCTATGTTACGATCAGATTCCTTTTGAAATCAATCAATGCACTGCATAATTTCTATTTTTTAACCCTTGGGAAACACTTCCTCATAGTTCGGGTAACCTCAAAATATGAAGAAACTTGATCATTATAGTATCTACAAAAGAGCTAAGGAAGTTTCTTCAGAAGGATAAAATTACAACAAGACTATGTTGGATATAGTTAACAAAATGGAAAGCTCGATGGACTTCGGGACATGTCATAGTGTAAAAACGTTGGAGAAATACTATATATATATATATACCTAATATATACGTAATATATGTATTTACTAAAAAAGATATTTCTTTTCAATGAGATTTTTTATTCTTCCACCTACTAATTCTCTATTTTAAGAAACTACGTACGGGCTAACAAGTTGTCAAAGAATTCTAGTGATGAGGCCTCAATCCGCGAGTCGATACAAATCAACACCCCCTCGCAAACAAAAAATTTTCTTTCAGGAACACAAGAACCAAGAAAGACAACATCAAGTCTTGGGGTATGACAAAAGATGCCATTCGACTTCTCACAAACGTTAGCCAAACAACTCTTTCCCTACATTATTTCCTGGAAGTACTTTAACATGCACATTATGTCTGAGAATATTTCATTTAAATCTTTGCATGTACTCTCAAGATCCAGACCATTCGAACTTAGACTTCTTTTGAGTTAAGGCCGTTAATGGAGATGCAATAGATGAAAATCCCTCAACAAACCTCCGGTAGTAACCGGCCAAACCCAAAAAGCTTCAGATGTCGAAAGAATTAAAGGTCTAGGCCAACTTTTAACTGCATCGGTTTTCTTTGGATCAACTTCTATGCCCTCACTAGAAACAATGTGACCAAGGAAACCAACCAATTTTAGCCAAAACTCGCACTTGCTAAACTTAGCATAGAGTTGGTGATCTTTGAAGGCTTGCAATACTATCCTCAAATGATTCATGTGATTATCCTAACTTTTAGAGTATATCAACATGTCATCAATAAAGACAATAACAAATAAGTCTAGAAAATTTCTAAACACACGATTCATAAGGTCTATGAAAGCCGCTGAGGCATTTGTAAGACCAAAGGACATCACTAAGAACTCAAAATGACCATATCTTCTTCGGAAGACTGTTTTCAAAACATCAACACCTCTCACCCTAAGTTGGTGATAACCCGACCTCAAATCAATTTTTGAAAAGTAACTCTCTCCTTTAAGTTGATCAAATAAGTCATCAATCCTAGGGAGTGGATACTTGTTCTTAATGGTCACCTTATTTAATTGTCGGTAATTAATACACATACGAAGAGATCCATCCTTTTTCCTCACAAATAACACCGGTGTAGCCCAACGATATATACTAGGTTGGATGAAACCCTTATCCAACAAATCTTTGAGTTGAGCTTTTAATTCCTTCAACTCCGTCGGGGCCATCCGGTAAGGAAGGATTGAAATGGGTTGTGTATCCGACAATAAATCTATGCCAAAATCTATTTCCCGTTCGGGAGGAATCCTGGGTGAGTCATCGGGAAAGACTTCCGGAAAATCCTTCACTACGGGGACCGACTCCAAAGGAGGAGTCTCGGACTCAAGATCCTTGACCCTCACAATATGATAGAGACAACCCTTAGAAATCAACTTACAAGCTTTTAGACATGAAATGATCCTTCCCCTAGGAACGGAATTTCCTCCCTTCCATTCTAAAATGGGCTCATTAGGAAATTGAAACTTCACATTTCGGGTCCTACAATCTATGGACGCAAAACAAGCATGAAGCCAATCCATCCCCAATATAACATCAAAGTCTAA
>JAJOOR010045089.1:0-11416 GCA_036250505.1 Solanum acaule
CCCCCCCCCCCCCCCCCCCCCCCCCCCCCCCCCCCCCCCCCCCCCCCCCCCCCCCCCCCCCCCCCCCCCCCCCCCCCCCCCCCCCCCCCCCCCACACGGTCCTTTTTAAAAAAATTGTGGAACAATTTTATTTTTCCTTTTTAATTCTTCAACAAAAAAATGGCTTGATTCTGTCCCTTAAACTCGCTTCATTTTATTTTTATTTACAAAACAAATAGAACTTGACCTTTTCAAGTCCTTATCCAACTTAAAGTCTATTTATTTTCAACATATAATATATAACTCTTTAGAAATTTTATGCATCTTCGCCCATTACTTCCATGGAGAAAAAAAAATGTGAAACAACAAAAAAAAATCTCAACAAAATTTCCATGAAAGAACCACAAGTAAGAAAAAAAATACTTAGGTTAGTAAATCTCTTCTCTTTTTCCTACTCATAATGGAATATCGAGTAACCAAAAGAAAATAGATCGTTATTGGACAAAAATAAACATATTTATAAACAAGTTTCAATTTTTTTGATTCATTCAACTAGAGAATTTCAATTATTATTCAAACAGGGAACAATTAATCTTGGCTCTGATACCATTGTAAGATATATTGGTCAAAACCAACGAGTTGTGTACCTTATACTTGCAGCGAATGTCCTTGATTTGCTACCAAAAATGAATTGTTCCACAGTCACACTTTGAATCACTAGGAAACAAAGGCTACGATTCACAAACTAAATGTCAATTTTGTTTGTTGATTTTCTTCTGAAGAAAGAAAGTATTTCTTGTTTTTCAGTCTTACTTTCTCCGTTCACTTTTTCTTGCCCTCTCTTTTTTCACAGAGAAGTGTTAGATAAAGCAACAAAAAAAGAATTTCTTTATGTTTCTTTATGTTGGAGCAGTTACTTTGTAACTGTTCCCTTTTTGTTTTTAATCTGTAGTTTATCTTTTCTTTCAGAAAAATATATTGGGTCAAGTCGGGTCAAATCGAACCGATTTGGTCCACATGGGCACCCGCGACCCAAAAAAAACTTACATTATGTGTTGTTATCTTGTATTTATATTATTATGTTATGTATTGTATTTTTAAATTAAAATTTTCATATTATCATTTTAATTTTGTGCATTCTTCATAGTGAAAATTAATAATGATATCAAACTATATTAAAGTGACGAAAATTAAAAAAAATTGAAACATTATTAATTCGGAATGAAAGTAGTATATATTAAATAATATATTTTTAAAAATGTTATATTACCTTTAAAATGAATTACTAATATTAGAGATATAATTAATGGTCTTATATGAAAAACAGTATGTTAATTACAAAAGAATAGAAATAATAATAAATTAATGAAAACGTGAAATAGAGAGGTGAATAGTAGTTCTCCAAATTTGAAGAACTACTATTCACCTCTATATAAATGGATAATAGAGTGTCATTTAGAGAATGGTTGGAGAGCTCATTCTCTATTTTACTCTCCAAATATAGAGAATGGAGAGTAAAATAGAGGTGGATTGGAGATGGTCTTAATGATGCTAAAACCCACTCGAGCACATAATGTCCCAACAAAACTTCACCAACAAATTCCAAAATATAACGCCCTATCCAAGGACTCAAAACATGAGTTGGTCTATACGGATAACAAAACAAGATTTAGGGATAATTTTGTGGCTAAACAACAAAATCCTTTGTTGTTCCTATTTAGTGATGAATTAACAATAAGTTTCTGTTAGATACCATCAAATAAGAGATGAATTGCTATGAAATTCATTGTTGATTCTTGTTGTTTTTGTGGTGCTACAAAATAGTACTCAAAATGAGGGATTACACGTTGAGTTATTACATTATCCTCTATTCAAA
Source organism: Solanum acaule (assembly GCA_036250505.1). Taxonomy (NCBI): domain Eukaryota; kingdom Viridiplantae; phylum Streptophyta; class Magnoliopsida; order Solanales; family Solanaceae; genus Solanum; species Solanum acaule. Next base: position 1,856 of record JAJOOR010045089.1, read on the forward strand.
CTAATGTTTGTCCATGAAACGTGCTTGAAGCCTCTTCATGTAGCTACCCTCATTGTTGTTTTATATTTTTACTTTGTTCTCCCTATTTTAATCCTCCCCATAGCTTCAGTATACATTTGTGGCTTGCATGAATGGGTGGCTCGATTCATGAGATGGTCAAACGTATTACGAAGAAATTTTTTGATTTTAGGAATTTAAAATTTGATCAAAGTCAACATTTTGAGCTAACGACATTGTATTCAAGTTTTAACAAGTCTGTTAGGTCTAAATGATGGTTTAGTTAGAGGTTTTGCATGGTTCCTAAGGCTTTCAGAGGCGTTTAGGGCCATTTGGATGGGATTCTAAATTTTCTTAAGACTGATGTAGGCCACTATCAACATTTGTTTTGATCCTAAAATAGTGATTCATTATTCTAGTAGGTCCACAATGTATATTACTATAACAGATTTGCAAGGTTGGTTGGTGTTCATGGATCCTAAAAATTTATGAGGGTTGAAACTAAGTTTGGGATTGTTTAGAGTTTGATGGTTCATTTGTGTCTTGTGGAACCACACTAGCGACATCTTTTCACTTCAACGAGCTTGGGAGATGATGGAAAGGTTTGGTTCTCCAAGGTTGGGTCTCTGCAGCTCAACTTAGGTAAGGAAGTTATCACGAATTGAGTCTACACCCTAGTTGTGACCAACACTCAAGATCACAAATGACCAAAGCGGACCCTAGGTACTAGCATGCTGCTATTGAACTAAGCTCAAAGGCAGATCTAGGATTCAGAGTCTCTGGGTACCAAGTAGATTCATCAATTAAATCAACTTTAGATTCAGATCAAATTATTCGTTTTTTCTATCTATGTTCAAATCAATCAATAAAATATGAATAGTAGTAAGATGAAAATTTATGTATTACATATCCTACAAATTCATACATCACTTTTGACTAAGATCATGAAGTGAACAAAGTTTAAACTTTCAATAATATTACTAATATCATAAATATTCATCATTCATTTACAATTGTCCTCGACGAGTTTTCATATTCTGAAAACGGTCAATAATGACATTATTACTTACATTTACAAATACATCACGCTCTATGTAACACACTAAACAATCATTTAAATATTGATCACCAATGCTATTCCACACTTCATTTTTTATATGCTTCATGGATGAAAATTCTCTCTCCACAGTTGCGGTAGCGATAGGTAAAATCAAAGTCAACTTCACAAGTAAATAAACAAGTGAATAAGTCTCCACAATATTTGTCTCAACCAATATCTTTGCCAAATCTCAAATTCCTTGCAAGTTGGAGAACTTGGGATTACCATTTCGCATATGAATAATGAAAGCATTGATTTGATAACTCAAATCTCAAATTTTTCCACTATCAAACTCACTTGGATAACACTTTGCTAAATTAATGATTCTACCTTTGTCAAAATTAGAGAAAGAATTCACCGGATTTAAGCTAGCAATTCGAAGAAGCAAATCACTACTCACTACATCAAAACGATCATTAAGCTCTTGAAGTTGCACATCAATAACGGCAAAAAAGACTTCAACATGCAAGTGATGTGAATAACTAACACTCGAAGACTTACGCTTTGACTTTTCGGGAAAATAAGATTCATCCAACTTGGGAATCTAGATATCATGCAAATCACAAAATGAGGAAACATCATCCAAAAAAGATTCCCATATATTTTTTCTCATACCTTGTAATCTTTTCTTTGCAATATTAAGAAATTCTACGGCGTTAACAATATCTTGATCTTTTTGTTGTAAAATCTTGCTCAACTCATTTGACATTGCCAACACTTTCAACATCAAGTGAAACATAAAAATAAATTTGAATGTTTTAATCTTTGTCAAAAGATATTCCGCTTTATTTCTATAACTTGATGTGGAACCTTCAAGTTCAATCACTTCAAGCACATGAACAATAAATGAACATATAACAATAAAGTTATCTAAAGTTTTGAAATGTGATCCCCAATGTAACACTCCAGAACTAGTAGGCTAAGCTAGAGCTTGACGTTAGGTTTAGAGCCTTGAACGTACCTCCCCTTACCCTAAAATCTATGTTTTCGTGTTAGAACATCAAGGTTTAAACCACAAGGACCAACCATGGGTCCTTGAGGAAGGGCCTCTAAAAGGATGCCTGACAATGACCACGGAGGGCACCCACGCCTCATGGGTCAACCCACGCCCCGTGGGTCGGCAACCGTAGGTCAATCCTATAGACACCGACCCATTCTTCACCAGCACGGGCCGTGGGTACAACCACGGTCTATAGGTGAGGGGTCGTGGGTGATGCCTGGAACGGTTATTGTGAGTTAGTTGAGGGGTACTCTGGGGATTTCCTATTTTAAGTGGGGTTAAGTGACATCATTTTATACATTATTAGGACACCTATATAAGGTTTTTAAGTCAGTAAACTAAATCATCTCCCTCATAATTTCAAATCCCAAAAGAAAGACTCAAACCCTCTCCAAAATCCTCTCTCTAGAACTCCAAGAAAGAAGAAGAAGAAGAAGAAGAAGAAGAAGAAAAGAGAAGCTAGGGTTGAAGAATAAAGCTTTTCTCCACAAATTCGTGGGAATTCTTCAATAAGGTATGGTAGCTCTTCATCCATGGATATAATCCATCCATGGAGTCCCTCCAAATTCAATTTCAAAGCTAGTGATTTCCCTAAAAGTTAGGGTTTTACTTCAATCACATGGGTTATTTTCAAAAACGTTTCTAATGAGTGATTCATGATATAATATGTATAAATTGATGATTTCCTATAGTTTATATGTTGAATTTCCCCATGAACCCATGAAACCCCCATATTACTCAATTATGATCTTGTGATGTGGGTTGTTGATTATAGAAGTATGTGAAGAGATTATGCTTGTAGTGATTGAACTAACAAAATTATGTTATTATCTATGTCTAATGTAGTAATTCTAGATGTCTTGATGAACTATGATCCATGGTTCTTGAAGGGAAATGTATGGGAATTATGCATGATTATGAGGCTTATGTACATGATTTAAGAATACTTTGAGAGTAAAGTGATTATGATTATTATCTAGTTGTTGTGTTGTTGAAAGATTATCCACACACACACTTATGCATGACTATGAATGAAGTACCCATGTTTATGAAAATGTTGTTGTGATTCATTGAAAGGACATTCTCATGAACACATGATGAACATGATGTGAAAGGTTTTCTCACAATATGATGATTCTAAGGTTGAAATGTTATTCTCACCTATTGAATCTATGACCTATTTTATGTATTATGTTAGATTGAGTGTTAAGACATTCTTCCATAAACATGAACCTAAGTCAAGACCTAACATGAACTTAACGGGAATTATGCTTAGCACCGAGTGGATATTGAATATGAGATGAAAGCTTGTAGCCAGTTGTGTCCGGCTTTCCAAATCGGTTCCTTCTATACTAGTTAAGTCAGGGTTCCCAAAACATGTATCTCATGAGATGGAAACCTTCTACCACAGTCGAGTTTGGGTTTCTAGTAGCAATCTCCTTATCCCATAACTATGTGCCCCAATAGGTCTTTAGCTAGTGTATTCACCTAAAAGCTATCAACCCATGGTCTTATCTTAGGCAATTAGGACACCCCTTTTCGGTGTGGGTAACATTGGATTCCATGTTTAGCTCAAATAGTCTATGTCGGTTAAGGCTTATTCCCACCATGACAAGAATATGAACAAGCACATGAATTATGAACTATGGTTACTCAAAAAGTGTTACTTATCATGGGTGGGATTATGGGATCTTAGTCATGCATTGCACAAGTATGCTTTGAGGGTATTCATGGCATTTTTCCACTATGTTTTGATGATCTATATGTTGAATATGCTTATGACATATGCTTTTACACTAATCTTCATAATGATCCTTAAACTTGGTAAAGTGCATGCTTTTCAACTAAAATATCCCTTTTAGCATGTTTTCATGATTTTAGGCATGGCTATTATACTTAGTGCATTTTTGTACTAATCCATATTTTCCTACATTTTCCACAACTGTAGGATCCGGTTCTCGAGGTGGTCCCCATTGTGGCTAGAGCTTGTATTTGTTCATTCCTCATTGCTTGTGGTGAGTCCTCATGGTTCGAGGACGGTTGATGTCTTTGTAGTTTCTTTTCCTTGTAATTGACTTTCGGATTATGTTGTAAGGGTTGTGACCCTATTTTAATTCTTCTATTGTAATAGATGGCCAATAGAGACATGTCTAGACTTCCATTTTCCTTTATGACAATTTTTGGACTTAAGAAATGTGTTTTTACTCTTTATTGTTCTATGCTTATGTTATGATATGCTAAGGGGCTTACATGGTATGTTTAGGGATTTCATGTTCCTTGTTACATCTAGGGGATACCCCTGGGTCGTGAAAAACTTGGTAATTAGAGCACAAGGCTTAGAATGATTCTAGGATGATGTCTCATAAGCCACGTCAAATAGAGTCTTGTTCATGACTGTGAAGCGCGCCACATTTATGAATGAGAGGCTATAAGATGTTTAGGAAATTCCATTTCTTTCATTACTCTTAGTTCGTGCTTTAGAGTGTAACTCTATAGAGTCTCTCTTCTAATCCTTCTTGTGTGTTTTCAGGATATGAATACATGAAGGGCTAACGCTAGAAGGATATGAGAAGAGAATGTGGATCAAGGAGCTCCTCCTCAAGCTCTGATCAATCCTCCGACCATGTCGGATGTGAAGATTAGGACGACTTTCCAAATGTTGGCCAAAGCCATGACGACCCAAGCTCAAGCCATGAAACTCAAGTCCAAGCCATGACGGCCCAAGCTAATAGGGATGTTGTGACTCATGTGAACCCTAATATGAATTCGGCCATTTCAAGGGTTAGGGATTTTCCTAGAATGAACCTTCTCGAATTTCGTGGCTCCAAAGTGGGAGAGGACCCTGAAGAGTTTGTGGAAGAGGTTTACAAGATACTTGACATGGGGGTGACTTCGGTAGAGAAAGCGGAGTTAGTCGCTTACCAATTGAAGAGCGTTGCTCAAGTTTGGTATACCCATGACGGAAGAATGGTAGACCGGTAGTGTCACTCCCCGAGACTACCCTCGAGACGCAGACACGGGACCTAGGACCACAACTGATCCCAAGCTAATCATACTGGCATGATCATGAGCATACTAAAGATAATAAACTGATACGGAAGCTAAAACCATATATAAAATGAAAAGATGGGGAATACACATATACTATAATTGAGATATATGAAAACTGATGAGTTTAATACAAAGAAGATATTAACTCAATACTAAGCTGAATGTAACTATGTCTGAAAATAGCCTCTAACTGACTAGAAATATTGGGACAGGCCCCAGCTAAGTCTAGCAAAACTGAAACTATAGACTAAAAGTGATAAAGATAAACATGTCACTAGCCCTCGAAGAATGAGGACTCACCACTGATGCTGCTGAACTGAAGATCAGGAATCGATCAAGCGTGATCTGGATGCTGAGAACCTGAACCTACATCACAAGAAGATTTAGCCCACGTATGCGTCTATAGTTGAAAGGTACTGAGCATGCAGGATAGAATACAACTGAAATAACATATAACTATACAAAACGAATAAGCAATGACATAATCTGAACGTGATATAGATACTAAATACTGACCTAACTAAATGCAATGACCAAATTTATAACATGCTGAAACTGAATACTGACTGTACCATAAATGAGGTCAATGCAACATAATCTGAGTGAACTGTGGGAGCTACTAATAACCGACAATAAAACCACATGAGCTAAATATGGAGTCCGATGTATACGCCCCATCGAGAGGACCCAGTATACCCGGCCAGAGGTATAGAGGCATGACTGGCGTGATTACTAACTGATATTTCCCACAGAGGGGACTTACACCTACGTGGTTCATAGTTTTGGGACTATATGGGTACGCTAAACCCTAGTCCAACTCGGTATTATGCTACTCCCAATAGATTAAGTGGTTAACACATTATGACAAAGTTTTTGTATATAATGGATAGCTTAAAACTGAACAATGCAATCTGAGAATGCAACAATTAATCTGATAATGATGCATTAATAAACTGAGGCATGTATAACTGAATACATTATGACTAAAATACTGAATAACTCAAAATACTGACATGTAGATACTCATACTTGAAAACTCCGTCTTAGAAAACAATTCAAAATCATATTATACTATGATCATTGATGACTTGGGAAGTCATACTGCATAAACATTGATGGTATATCTAGATACCATACTGTACATACATTGATGACCTACTTGATTGTCATACTAATCATGTTTTAGAAGCTCTTTCTCAAAACTCATCTTAACTTTCTCAAAATCTCAGTTTAAAACTCAAGTGTTGTCTTAAAAAAAGCTTCTCAAGATTTATAACTCAAAATAGGGTTTATGCTGAAATATACTGATAATGTGGCATTCAAAACTGGAGCATGTATATCTCAATAACTGAAATATTTGACCTAACATATGTAATTCAAATACTAAAGAAATACATAGCTAGGGTTCTGAAATTCATGCAATAAATTGAGTACAAACATGATAATATGGTTTGGGACATATTCATAAGTAGTTCATGATAATCTGCTGAAATTCTAGAAGCACTAGGTCTGTTCATAGTAAGAGAATCAATAAACTAATGAGTTCTAGGGACCTAATGGGCAAAAGGAACCCACTAGTGAAATCCCACATACCTGGTGATGAATTCCATGGAGAAATCCTTAGATTTCGGGGCTGGAACTGATGGAACCTTGTTGCGTTCTTGAACTAGGGTTCTTGACCTCTTTTCTCTTCTTACTCTTTAATTTTTCTAAGTTTGATTAATTATTTGACTTAGGTAAGTTCTATTTATGTTTCTAGGCTTAAACTGACTAAAACCTCATAATTTAGGGACTAAACGATGTAGCTTAGGGGTTAAACGAAATAGGAAATGACAAAAAGACCCCTGACTTAACTGCTGTCAGAGTGATTGACGGACAGGACCTATGGGCCATAGGTCAACCTACAGTCTGTAGATTGGGGTCGTAGGTCAAGTCTGCCCGACAGGGCTTCACTAAAACAAGCGTACCATTTTACTCGGAGGTCGGATTTTAGCAAACTTGATGGCGTTGGAAAGAGTATTCAATTATATATCATATCATAGGTCATGGGACACATAATTCCTCTTGTACTAGGAGTGATGACCATTTGAAGTTGACCCAATCAATAATTTCCCCCTAACTGGATGCTGACCTTCACCAACGGTCAAACCTATGGTCCGTAGGTCCAACACAGACCATACTGGTCGACCGTGGGTGGGATCAGAGACTTTTAAGACTTGGGCCTTAACCACAAAACCCCACATACGGTCTGTGGTTCCACCTACGGTACGTGGGTGGTTCCGTTGGTACTGGCACCAGTTTTCTAAAAACTAGGATTTTCTTCGTTTTGAGATCCAAGGTGTTACAGGTAGGAGCAGGTCCTATAGAGTGGAAAGCATTCAAATTGGCATTTCTTAATAGATTCTTTCCTCGACATTTGAGGGAAGATAAGATAGAGGAGTTCATTAACCTTCGTCAAGGAGGTATGAGTGTTCATGAGTATTCTCTAAAGTTTACTCAATTGTCCAAGTATGCTCCGGCTTTAGTGGCAGATTCAAGGGACATGATGAGTAGGTATTTGACGGGTGTGTCCAGATTGGTGAGAAAAGAATGTTGTTCGACAATGCTTCATGATAATATGGATATCTCACGTCTTTTGGTGTATGCCCAACAAATGGAGGATGAGAAACTCCAAGACAAGAATAAGGAGGTGAAAAGAGCTAGAATCGGTGATGGGAATTTCTCAATGCTAAGTTTGATGTACAAGGTCGACCAAAGTTCAAGCAAAGGTTCTCCAACCAAAGTTCCACTAGTTCTCCAAGGGTCAACAAAGATTGGGTGTCTAACCCTAAACCTCAAGAAGGCAATGGTGGTGGATTTTCTATGACTAGGCCTACTTGTGCTAAGTGTGGTAAGAAACATGATGGTAAGTACCAAGTTGGCACGTATGGTTGCTATAATTATGGGAAGAGTGGTCATAGGATGAGCGATTATCCAATGCTTAAGGTTCAAGGAAGAGAGGGCAAACAAGCTCCTCCTAGCGGTTCAAACTCCGATGCTCCCAAGAAATTCACTTTTATGCTCTTCAATCCCGAGGTGACCAAGAGAGCTCCCCGGATGTGGTGACTTGTATGTTAAAGTCTTTCTTATTGATGTGTATGCTTTGTTGGATTCAAGTGCTACTTTATCTTTTGTGATGCCTTATGTGGCGATGAGGTTTGATTCCAATTTCTGGATGAGCCTAATTTGGAGTGGAAATGAGAAACTTCTATGCCTAGAGGTCAATTTGTCTCTTCTCTTAAAGCTAGAAAGATGATCTCCAAAGGGTGTATTTACCATCTTGTTAGGGTGAAGGATGTTGAATCTGAAACCACTTCTCTAGAGTTGGTTCCGATAGTTAAGGATTTTCCGGAAATCTTTCCCGATGATTTGCCCGGTATTCCTCCAGAGCAGGAAATATATTTCAGCATTGACCTTCATCCAAATAGGCAACCTATCTCTAATCCTCCTTTTAGAATGGCTCTGGAGGAGTTAAAGGTGTTGAAAGAGCAACTAAAGGATTTGTTAAACAAGGGTTTATTCAACCGAGTATCTCTCCATGGGGTGCTCTGGTGTTGTTTGTTAGAAAGAAGGATGGGTCTCTTAGAATGTGCATTGATTATCGACAATTGAATAAGGTGTCCATCAAAAACAAATATCCCCTACCTAGAATTGATGACTTGTTTGAAAAACTTCAAGGGGATAGTTATTTCTCCAAGATTGATCTACGTTCGGGTTATCACCGATTAAGGGTAAGACGGGTTGATATTCCCAAGATGACTTTTCGAATGAGATATGGTCACTATGAGTTCCTAGTAATGTCCTTTGGTCTAACTAATGCTATGGCGACGTTCATAGACTTAATGAATTGAGTTTTTCGACAATATTTTGACATGTATTTAATAGTGAGGATGAGCATGTTGACCATTTGAGGGTTATATTGCAATTTCTTAAGGACCATCAATTTTTTGCAAATTTTAGCAAGTGTGAGTTTTTGTTCAGGTCTGTAGCATTCCTTGGTCATATTGTGTCAAGCAAGTGTATTGAGGTAGATCCTAAGAAGACGGATGCGGTCAAGAGTTGGCCTAGACCTCTAACTCTCTCCGACATTAGAAGCTTTTTGGGTTTGGCCGGTAACTATAGAAGGTTTGTTGAGGCATTTTCCTCCATTGCTTCTCTTTTGACGGCCTTGACTCAAAAGAATGCTATGTTTGTGTGGTCGGAAGCTTGTGAGAAGAGTTTTCAAGAATTTCAACCATAAAGGGGACAGTTTAGCTGAAACCATGCACTTTATCAAGTTTAAGAGTCATCATGAACATTAGTGTAAACACACAAGTCAAATACTTAAATCTTCATGTCATAAGAGAAACATCTCTTAAGTAACCCTAATCTATAC
>JAJOOR010045103.1:0-10694 GCA_036250505.1 Solanum acaule
ATGGATTAAGGAACAAAGCTAGGACGCTAACAGGCAAAAAGGAACAAAACAGGCATGTTAACAGATTTCTCTAGACCTCACTGACTCCGATTTCGTCCAAATCTAGACTAGGTTGGGAAATTTCCAGATACTACCAAAAAGCTTTTCGGTCCAAAAAATTTCCCCGTTGCCTTTTCTATAATGACGGGAACAGGTCGTTACACTCACTTAAATTATTTTAGGGTAAATAATTGTCATCTTAATAAATTGGAGTTAATATCTCAAAATATCACACAACTATAAGAAATTTTAGAGAAAAGTCATTGAACTTTGTTTTGTATCAATAGTATTATTAACTTAGGACTTTTATCATACAAAAATACTATTTATCATAAAATAAAAACTAAAAAATAAAAATAGTAAAAGAAATTAAACTATTTTTATACCTATGATGTATTTTTTTTTTAAAAAAAATGAATAGTGATTAGATCTTATGGCAAACGAGCATTTTATCATATAAAATTGAACTTTTTGGTCTGATTTGAATAATTTTTATTTTTAGATTTTTGAGTGTAGTAATTTCTTAACTGATATAAAATTGTCATCTCAATTTTTTCATCTGAAAGCAAGCGGAAACTTGATCATAATGCATTGCTTTAACTTGTATTTATGGTCTCTTTCATGATTGAACTATCATCTTATATACTTATTTTAATTTAAGGTTAATTCATGATTTTGTTGGTGCTTCTTGGTCTTAAATTCATACATCAACATTATTATATTAGTCGGATTATAATATTTTGTATTAATAATAAATAGATTAAACATTGTACATTTCATTTGTATTGAATTTATTTAGCAACAAATAACTCTCTCTAAATAATAAAATTTGTACGCAAATTTATTGAAATAAATTTACTAGTACAAATATAAAATATAAAATAAACAAAACGATTAAAATGATTTGAGGGGGTATTTTTATCTTTACATAGATTAATCTCATGATATTCAATTTCATATATTATTAATACCACCAAATGAAAGGTATTAGTTATACATCTTATAATAACATGTAGGGTGTATAATTAATACATGCATTAGGTATATTTAATATTTCTACAAAATATAGTACTAAATAATATCATTCATAATATATGGATTATTTTTCCTAATGTACCCTATTAAACAAAACCCCTTAGTGCGATTGAATATTTTTAAGGAGAGACTTCTTTTTATATAAATAGCAAATTCTGTACGTTGATGGGAGGATAATCCAATCAACAGACAACCAAACACTCAAATTTATTTCAATTCAGTTATGTTTAACAAGATTCCTTGTTTTTTACCATTAATTGTTTTCTTGTAATGTACTCCATATTGCCTAATTAGCTTAGTCTAGGTCCTAATTCTCTGGGGAAAAGTTTTTGCATAGGGTGTGTTGAAGGAAAACATTGTTACTTTTTTTTGTCTCAATTTAGGTGACACATTTTGTTTTTTAGAATCAAGCAGTGTAAGTTTGACGGAGCTTTTGCTCATGAAATTTCCAATCTTTTAAAAAAATGAAATTTATATATTTGTAAACTACGTAAAAAGTACTATAAGTCACAATAATTGATAATTCAAAAATATTCAAAAGATATATGAAAACATTACGGTTAAAGATAGACTGGTTTGAATCTCTAATCTGAAATCCGTCACATAAATTGAAATGAAATTGAGATAAAACTTACTTTTATTTCAGGTGTATATGTTACAAACCATTAGGTATATGACGTATAATAACTAAGCATAAAGTTTGTTTTGCTCATATATTATAAGTATAAGTTGTTTGTTGAAATTAAAGATATTGATAGTGAGTGTGAATGAGTTTTTCGGTGCAAAAAGTTAAGTCGTTTCAACGGATAACATTAGATAGTCGAAGGTGAGTCAGTGCCACATGTGATTCTTATATTCACTGATTGACTTGTCTCAGCTTTTCAAAGAAAAGGCCGGCCAACCTTTGAATGAAAACCATCCCCACACATCTGACAAATTATTTTATCTACTTCAAATCTTCATTTTCATTCAACTATGTCTTGCAAGGACAATCTCTGCTATTTTTTACCCAAGTTAAGGGGTGGCAAATGGATGGATTGAATCGGATATAGATGAATTAAATATGGATTGCGTTAAAATGAATTGAATTATAATTCATCCATATAAAATATGAGTAAATATAGATTTAGTCAAATATAATTTGAAAAAATGATTGTCACCCACTTTAATCTCCTATAGCCAAAATTTATTAAATCAAAACTAAGTTGTTAATACTTCAACCCTTACCATCCCACCCTACCCCTACAACCCCACCCCTATACCCTCCCCCACCACCAAAAAAAAAATAAAAAAGACTTTTTTTTTTTGGGAAAAAAAAATGGCAACCCCTTACCCCCCTATCCCCCATCCAATTTTTTTGCCCCCACCCCCACACCCAATTTTTTATATTTTATTTTTAAAAATAAATAGTACAATTAGGGATTTTTATAATAAGAGAGTGATATATATGGGTATATTTGGATTCTTATGCTTACCAATTTTGTCCATATTAATATGAGTTTAAATATGTTGAAGTCCATATCTACCCATTTAAGAAAATATGAGTGATCCATTTAATTTAATATGGGAAAATGATTCCATTTCACTTATATGGGTTAAATTGTCTCTCCTACCCAAGGTTATACATTTTCCATTATGGCTGTGTGAATAGTGTCAAATAGATGGATTTGGTTAATTTGAGCATGCTAAAATAGACTGCACTGCCTCTAAAAGGTGGGTCGTTATTTTCTTTTATTTTATTATTTTATAATTATTTAATATCTAATAAAACTATATTATTTCTTAATTATGACTATATTTAACATATCGAATAAGAAAATATTTTTTTTGAAAATAGATTGAATGTTGTTTACATAGTAAAACAACATATCAACCCATTTTTATGGGTTAATATTGTTTATTAGTGTAGACACATAAATTTTGTTGGATTCAATTCCTACAAAAATTGGATTAAATCTATATTCATTTGAGTTGAATATTTAATTTGACATTCACAAATAAATAAATTCATTTTATTAATTTCAAGTTCAAAGTCCATTTCATCTTAAGGTCCAAGCTCATGTCACATATCAAGGTGACTTGGCGTCCCAGCCAAGTTTAAAGACCAACAAGAGGATCTCATGTGTTCAAATGATGTGGTAATCCTGGTCAACGTTCAACAATCAATTAAAAAGCTACCTTATCACATAGTATTTTTAATAAGTTTGATGACTTACATGAACCAATCAGAAGAAGGTATAAGAGTTCATCTATATTTGGGGTGCCTCTCTTATACAACTATAAATATGAGGGTTACATAATTTTTTTAGGACATCTTGGAAGCATTGAACAAAGCCACAATATCAACTACATAGTTCTTTGAAAGTGTGATCAACAAAGTTCTTTTCCGAGATCGACTTGACGACGAAGTGTTGCCCGATGTTTTCAGAGATCTACTTCATCCTACATTCGATAAATACACTACTGTCAGCCCTCGAATCATAAAAAATATTAGGAGAGAAGAATCAAGAGAATAACAAAATTATACTCATGAAGATTCATCAATAAATCAAGAGAACAACGAAATTATACTCATGAAGATTCATCAATAAAATTAATTTTTTTAAAATTTATTTTGATTGAAGTTAATTTTAAGCATTACAAAAATTTATTGCGAACAAATTTGGCACACCTAGTGGGACCAGTTCTTCTTTTCATCTCTTCAACCTGAAAATTAAAAAAAAAACTACAAATCCAACTACTGTAGTGGACTTCAAAAAAATCAACGATGCTTCATGCTAGGACTCTACTACTTCCACATTTTCTAAGCTCAATCATGTTGGACCCATCACAAGATGCAAATTCAAAAGTAGTGGTTTGGATGGATCTGAATACTTACCTCATTGGAGATATTAAAAAAAAGTAAATTCAGATGACGATGTAACTGAGATCACTGGGGTAGCCTTGCATCTATGTTGTTTGAAGAACTTTATTGGCTTCAACTTTGGTGAATTTGGGGGTTCAACGGACTCTCCAACTCAAACGAATATCAACACCTTGATGGTTGACGCAACTGACATGGACGAGAAGTTCGCAATGATGGAACAAATCATTAAGACCTGAAGAAGTCTGTTGATGATAAAAGTCTTCAAATCTCTCAACTTAAGAAGAAAATAGAGTCCTTCTCTCCCGGAGAGTCGAGTCACTTCGCCACTTGTCCACCTGGATTTGTTCCGCTAAATAAGCATGTTGAGGAGTCACGAGGTAAGTCTAAATTTCAAAAAGAGAAAGAATTTGATTTAGTTACGACTCTATCTATTCAACAGCTGCAAGACATGATAATAAACACTATTAGGGGTCAATATGGTGGAGCACCACAAAATTCATTATATTACTCCAAACCTTATAGCAAATGAATTGAGTATCTACACGTGCCAACGAACTATCAAGCCCCTAAACTACAATAATTTGATGGCAAAGGAAACTAGAGGCAACATATCACCTACTTTATTGAAACTTGTAGCAATGCTGAAATACATGGTGACTTTTTGATAAGACAATTTTTTCTTTCATTGAAGGGAAATGTATTTAACTGGTATATCAACTAGGAGCATGAGTCCATCGATAGTTGGGGACAACTCGAAAATTAGTTTCTTAATCATTTTTTCAGCACCCATCGTGCAATAATCATGGTGGAGTTCACAAGTATAAACAAAGTAAGAATGAGCATGTAGTGAATTACATCAATCGTTGGTGAATGTTCAGCGTAGATTGCAAGGATCAACTTTCTAAAACTGTCGCAGTTTAAATTTGTATTCATGGAATGCATTAGGGCCTAGTGTATATCCTCCAAGGGATTAAGCCTCAAACTTTTGAAGAATTAGGTATGCGCGCTTATGACATAGAGTTGAGCATTGCATGTTATGGAATGACATCACATGTTTTTTATCCAAGAAAAGAAGTTGTAAAGGTGTATCATTTTTCTAACTTTGACGTTCCTATGATTCTTGATAAGCTTCTAACCAATTAAGTCATTTTAATCCATGAGTTCGATTAGATTGCTTTGTTTTTTCCCCTTTTAAAGAATTGGATTTGGAATGTTCGACTTTCACAAACTCAAATACAAAATATGTATAAATACAATTTAACGAATTTGATAGGTTCAGAGAAGTAAATACATCTAATTCTAGAATATTTTTTAGAAGGTGGTTTAGTGTCACAAAATAAGAAAAGAAAACATAGAATGAATATATAAGGGCTAGACTTATCCAGTTAGATTGAAAAATAGTTTTGTTACATTATACGGAAAAGGTTCAAAAATGGCTTTAAAGTATTAGAAATGTTTCAAAAAATGACCTCAAAATATTAAAAATGTCCTCCTTCCACCTCTTGGAAATTTGCTATTCAATAGATGGAAGTACCGCTGTAGTGGATACTCAGTCGCTATAACGACGTAATGGGACTTAGAACCAGAATAAAGGGGAGAGGAATGGATTTTTCGCCCATTCTCTCCTCTTTTACTTCAAACACTCACTCTTTTCTCTCCCGATCACTCCATTTTGAACGTCAATACTAAGGTAATAATAATTTACTTACCCTTCTTACTTCAATTTACGCATAGTGATTATCTCATGCTAGAATTTTTTTGAGTAGAATAGAGTTTGGGTTGATTTTTTGAATTTTTGAAAATGTGGTTCTAATCTGGCGAATTTGTTGAAGCATGAAGGTTTTCCTTACGTTTAAAATGCTCGTATAACATTCTAGACGTGAGAATTATATAATATAGGGAAAAAAGAGGATCCAAAATAGGGAGGAAAGTTGAAGGGTTGTTCTTAGTTAGAAACTTAGATTTAGACAACATTTAGTAGTTACAATGTAACACCCCGGAAAAATGGTAGGTTAAACTAGAGCCTAAACTTAAGGTTGAAATTCGTAAAATGACTCCCTGAATTTTAATAAGTCATTTAAGGTTGAAATAAGGTTATTTGAGTCAAGACCAAGGGACAAGTGCCAAGGCGAAGGGGCTAAGCCAAGGCTGCCCCTAGCTAGGAGCACATTGCCCCACCTTCATGAGAGGGACCACAGGTCATGGTCCACTCCACGACTCGTGAAGGTGGTTGTGAAGTTCCCTTGGCCTTGGAAAAGTGGCCACCCAAAACCTTAGCCACTGCCTCAACTTCATGGAAGGGACCATGGCTCGTGGAGCCCTTCATGAAGGAGAATTGGGCATGAGGGATTGGGGGCATGAGGTAGCCTAGCTATTGCCTCACCCCTCACGAGCAGGACCACGGGTCGTGGTCCACTTCATGGCTCGTGAGGATTCCTTGGACAAATGAGCCTTGTGCTCCAAAAACATGGCCACTACCTCACCTTCACGGGCAGGACCACGGGTCGTGGTCTACACCACGGATCGTGAAGGTGGCCGTGCTCCAAAAACATGGCCACTACCTCACCTTCACGGGCAGGACCACGGGTCGTGGTCCACACCACGGATCGTGAAGGTGGCCCATGGTCCCTGACAAGGTGACTTAAATGTAGTTGGGTCATTTCCTTTTTAGTCCAATTAAAGTGGATTTTGGGTATTTTTAGGGGAAGTATATAAGATGTTTTTAAGTCAAAATCCATTATTCTAAGTCATAATACCCAAACACCCAATTGAAATCAAAAACTTCCTCCTCTCTCAATATTTCTCTCTCTAAACTCAAGGAAGAAGAAAGGAGCCATTGAAGCTAGGGTTTGTGGATTCCAAAGGTTCTTCCCCAAATTTCTTGGAGTTTCTTAGTCATGGTATGGATGCTTTTCATCTTTGGGTAGATATCACCCAAACAGCCCCTTCAAACTATGTTTTTAAGATTTCAAATCCCCCAAACCTAGGGTTTTCGATCTATGATATGGTCTCCTTCTAAAACGTTTTCAATTGTTTATTATGGTTGATTATGGTTAGTTATGATGAATTATGGTTGGATTAATGGAGTATGACCTGTTTGATGATGGGAACTTGATAATTGATTATGTTTACATTGATTAAGTTGTTGAATCATGATATCCCTCTATCTAATGTGGTAATTCTACAAGGGCAACTTGTTAGGGTTTATACATGTTGATGAGGATTGTATATGAACTTGTGATTCACTTAGATAGTGATGATCCTATGACTATTATGTAATTGTGGTATTGATTCAAGAATCCTTCTTCCTTATACCCTTACAATTGATTATGCATGAAGTATGTATGTATATTTATGATAAGCTTGTTGTGTTGATTGAAAGGTCATTCTCATGAACACACTATGAATATGATGTGAAAGGTTTACTCACATGTTGATGATTCTAAGGTTGAAAGGACATCCTCACTTAATGAATCTATGAGCTATTATAATGTATGTTGGGTTGAGTGCCTAGTGCATTCTCTCATGACCATGAACTTAAGTAAAGACTTAATATGAATTCTAAAGGGAATTATGATTAGCACCGAGTGGATATGAGTATGGGATGGGTTCCTTCACGCTAGTAGTTGGGTTCCCAATATGGTTATCTCATGATATGGAAATCTCCACATTAGTAGTTAGGGTTTCTAGTAGCAATCTCCTTATCCCATAACTATGTGCCCACATAGGTCTTTAGCTAGTGGATCCACCTAAACGCTAAAATGTACATTCTACCTTAGGCAAGTACGATACCTCTTTTCGGTATGGGGGTAGAACACCGGATTCCATTTAGCTCACATGGTCTATATCGGTTAAGGCTATTGTCCCTATATGATATGAATATGAACTATGATAAGAACATGGACTTTAATTATTACTTCTTAAGAGGTACTACTTAGTATGAGTGGGGGTATGGGACTTCACTTATGCATTGCACAAGTAGACTTTAAGAGGGGTTATGGTGAGGTTCTCTTATGTTATGAAGACTTATGGATTATGTATGTAAGATATGTATGGATGTTAAGGTTGACTTTACTTGTTACAAGTTATGAATATGAATGACTCCTTACTTATGTATATTGGTTATGGATGAGGCAAAAGTAACATATGTATGTTGTTGGTGACCTAAATATGATACTTAACATTTTCTAGGGTTATGGGATCTTACCTTTGCATTGCACTAGTATGGCTTTGGGTTGCTTATATGTTGGTTTGACTTATGTTTCTTTATAAATGTGCATAATGGCTTTTAAACTTGATAAATGCATGATTTCAACTAAATGTCCCTTTTATGCATGTTTTAAGGATTTTTATGCATGGCTTCCATACTTGGTACATTATTTGTGCTAACCCATATTTTCTACATTTACTATGAGTGTAGGTTCCGGTCGTTGAGACGTACTTCTTCCTTCAAGTGAAGCTTGGGTTGACTATTCCATAAGCTTGGTGAGTCCTCATGGTTCGAGGACAAGACATTATTCATTTCTAGCTTCTATTGTACTTTCTATTTTTGAGACTTTATTGATGTAAAGGGCTTTGACCCTAATTGTATTCTCTATTGTACTAGATGGTGATTGAGACAAGGTCTAGACTCTTATTTTCGTTTATGAAAAAGAAGTTGACTTCGATTGTAAAAGTTTTAAATTTTTCCGCATCATTTCTATGACTTTATGTTTATGATTATGCTAAGGGCTTGTATGAGACCCCTTCGGGGTCAAGTACACCGTGTTACGTCTAGGGGGTACCCCTGAGTCATGACATATAATACCCCAATTTTTGTATGTAGCAATAGTAGGGTATTTTAGTGTCACGATCCATAAATAGACATGATGGCACTTATTAATTCCCATCTAGACAAGTCAACCTCAACCCAACGAAAACAAAATAAAAAGTGGAAAGATAAATCAAAAACAAAATAAAAGCGGAAAACTTATTCATTCTATTAACACCTCAAAACCTGGTTGTCATGTGTACAAGCCTTTAATACCAAAAGTGTGAAATTAAGAAATAAGTACAAGTCTCGACCTTTATTTCTCAAATAGAACAAAGCTTAAACAAAAGGGAAAAGAGGTTCCACCAGGATAACAAACATCTACCTCTCAAGTCCTTCAATAAGCCTCGGAAAGTAGGAAAAGAAGAGCAACCATGCTATACCGAGGTTGGAACCTACACAAGTGTAGAAGTAAGGAGTGAGTACCAACAACAAGGTATCCTGAAAGCAACCTAATAAATAAGGCATCTAGTTAGAAATTGAATACTCCTTTCATCCCAACCGAACCTCCTCAAACTACAACCTACACAAAAATCAACCCAACCTTCTACAATGCACAACTCACATGGCTTAATAATCACAGTTCAATAGTAACAATTCAACAACCAAACGAATCAAGTTAGTAAATATCAATGTCAAGTAGATGAACCACACATAACAAGTGCATCAATCACAATTAACAAGTCACACATAAGCATCAAAATGCATCAAATCACAATAATCAATCTCTTGTTGGAACCATTTTCCATCGACACAATATCACTAGTCGGAACCATTTCCCATCATTTTATATCAAATCACTAGTCAGAACAATTTTCTATCGGCTTTATATCAAATCATTATCCGGAACCATTTCCCATCGGTTTTATATCAATTCACTAGCCAGAAATGACCTTGGTATCATAAATATTTATCGGAAATGACCTCGGCATAATAGCATTTGCCGACAATGACCTCGACATCATAAACACTTGCTGAAAATTAATTCGACATCATAATCATCACATGTTTCATCATGGTGTCAAACAATCAATGCACACAAGTAATATCACACCACATGAAGGAGACAACAATTCATGCAATTCAAGTCCACATTGATGCTACCAAGCGTTTCATCAATCAACCAATAAGAGTCACAACAAGGCAATTCACATCATCATGATCATCACATAGCCTTTTCATTTCAACCTCTTTTTAATCCTATGATTATCAAGTGGATAATTAACCCTTCACCTCATTCCCATTATTCCTAACTAGGGGTGTTCACAGTTTGGATAAAAATCGATCCAAACCAAAAATCGAACCAAACCAATAAAATAAAAACAATTTTATTTGGGTTTGGTTTGGATTGGTTTTAGATTTTTGAAAACCGATAGTATTTGGTTTGGTTATGGTTTTATTCGAAAAAACCGAAGAAGTAACCGAACCGATGAATTATATACATATATTTTATTAATATACATACTTAATATATTGTTTTTATAAACTATTTTAAAGATCTTATACATATTTTCATTAAAATTTCTTTATAATTTATTAATTGAAAGCAAAAACGTCCAAGATGAAACATTTATCTTATTGATTTCATGTATATGAGTGTCTATGACAATTATTTGTGGGACTGAAAATGTTATTATATTGTCTTTCCTTTTAGGCCAATGTAGTGAATTTTAAAGCTTTATTGATAGTAAATTTGGTGATCGAAAATTCAGTAATTTAAGTCATTCTAACTATTTTTTGTTTTGAATGGATTGTTGTCACTTTTTTCACATTTTGAATGAATCGTTTCTTTTATTTTTGTGTATGGTTAATAACCAAATAACCGAACCAAACCAAACTGAAATCAATAACCACCAAACCGATAAATGTATATTATATTTGGTTTGGTTTGGTTTTGATAATTTTAAAACCGATTAAGTTGGTTTGGTTTTGGTTTTGACCAAT
>JAJOOR010045105.1:0-10029 GCA_036250505.1 Solanum acaule
CTAGATGAGAGATAAAGTTACACTTTATAAGTGTTGCTCTTGATGAGATATAAAAGGCATCGCTTTTTAAGTGTGACCAATAACAAAGCAAAGGCAACGCTTTTAAGTGTAGTATAATAAAAAATAGGTGTCGCTAATTCATCACAACAAAGTGTGCCCTTATACCTCTTTGGCTACGCTTTATAAGTGTAGCCAAAGATGGAAACATTTAAAAAGTGTTGCCTAATGTCAAAGGTTACGCTTCTTTAGGCCACCCCCTAAAAAGTGTTGCTTAAAGTCCAAAAGTGTAGCCTTTTATCAAAGGCCACACTTTTTGCTAGTTTAGGCTACACTTTACTGGGGTGGCCATAGGCCTAAAATGGTGTAGTGGTCCATGAACTACTAATGTAATGATGAACCTTAAATCGGTAGACCTAATGGTGGTGGCCCTTTCTTGAGGATTCAATGAGCTATCTTAATGATGTACCTAGAATCGATAGACCTAATGATGGTGGCCCTTTCATGTGTAATACTGTACTTTGAGTCGGTAGACCTAATGGTGGTAGCCCTCTCAAGTATAATAATGCTAATGAGAATGAACTACTCTATAGGAATGTAAGCTTAGCACCGAGTGGATATGGTAAGATGGAAGCTCTCCCCATGTTAGGTCAGGTTTCAATGAAGATCTTTCTTTTCCCAAAACTATGTGCCCACATAGGTTATTAGCTAGTGGATCCACTTAAGCTAAAATGTTATCGGTCCTATCTTAGGCAAGTAGACCAACCCTTTACAGTGTGGGATAGATATCTGATTCCATGATTTGCTCACATTGTCTATGTCGGTTAATGCTTATTCCCATCATGTGAGTTACATGCTATGGTTACTCAAGAGGTTCTATGAAGTGTGGGTGGTAGTATGGGATGCCATCCATGCATTGCACGAGTAGGCTTTGAGAGGGCTATGGTGTGTTTCTCTAATGTCTTAATGTCTAATGAATGAATGTGCTCATAATGATGATAATGAGAATGCTGACTTAAAGACTTAATGTAATGATGAATGCTTTACTTGGAAATGTTATTAGGAGTTACTTTCCTTGTCATGACTTATTAAATGTTAATGTTCCTTATCCATGATTATTGACTAAATATCAAAATGAAGAATGGTAAGTTCACTTATGGTGGACTCAAAGTGGTACTTAGTATGAATGTTAGTATGGGATGCCATTCTTACATTGCACAAGTAGAGCTTAGGGTTACTTAAGATGATGGTTATAATGTGTTGTAATAGCTTATATGTTGAATATGCTTGTATCTTATGCCTCTTATATTAAAGTTCATGATGTTTCTCAAAATTGGCATATAGCATGGTTTTCAACCAAAATGTCCTTTTTAAGCATGATTTTTGCATGGCTATCGTACTTAGTACATTTTTTTGTGCTAACCCATATTTCTTATAATTTTAAACAAAGTGTAGGTTCCGAATCTTAAAGTGACTTCTAGTGTTCAAAGCTTGGATTGATTCTCTCCAAAGCTAGTTGGTGAGTCCTCATGGTTCGAGGATGAGAGTTGTCATTTTTAGTTTCTTTTATGTCATTTTACGTTTCAGACAATGTTGAAGAGTTGTGACCCTATCTTTGATTCAAGTTGTATTAGATAGCCATGTGAGACAAGTTAGACTTCCGTTGCTTGTTTTAAAATAAAGACTTCGATTGTATGAATTAAAGATTTTAAATTATGTACCATTTTCTTATGTCTAATGTTATGAATGCTATGAGGCTTGTATTGTAACACCTCAAAAAATGGTAGGTTAAACTAGAGACTAAACATTAGGTAAAAAATCTTAAAATGACTATGTCTGGTTTAGAATACCTTATAGGGTTGAAAGGGAGTTTATTTGAGTCAAGACCAAGGAGCAAGTGCCAAGGAAAAGGGGCCAAGCCAAGGACAAAGGCCAAGGCTGCCCCTAACTAGGAGCACACTGCCCCACCTTCATGAGAGGGACCACGGACCGTCGTTCGATCCACAGCTCATTAAGGGGTCGTTGAGTTTCCTTGACCTTGGAAAAGTGGCCACCCAAAACCATAGCCACTACCTCAACTTCACGGAAGGGACCACGACTTGTGGTCTTGACCACGGCCCGTGGAGCCCTCCGTGAAGGAGACTTAGGCATGGAGGCTTGGGGGCATGAGGTAGCCTAGCTACTGCCTCACCTTCACGAGCAGGACCACGGGTAGGGGTCTACTCCACGACTCCTGAAGGGGCTCGTAAAGATGCCCTAGGCCAAGGAGCCTTGTGCTCCAAAATCAGGGACACTACCTCACCTTCACGGATAGGACCACGGGTCGTGGTCCACACCAGGGCTCGTGAAGGTGGTCGTGGTCCCTGACGTGGTGAGTTAAATGAAGGTTAGTCAGGTCATTTACTTTTTAGTCCAATTAAAGTGGGGGTTGTTTTGGGTATTTTTAGGGGTACTATATAAGTCATTCTAAGTCAAAATTCACCCAAAAATAATTCATTAAAATCAAACACCCAAATCAAACCAAAAGTTCTCTTCCACTCAATATTTCTCCCTCTAAACTCAAGAAGAAGAAAGGAGCAATTGGAGCTAGGGCTGTGGATTTCAAAGGTTCTTCCTCAAATTTCTTTTGGATTTCTAATCAAGGTATGGATGCTTTTCATCTATGGGTAGTCTCCACCCATAGAGTCTCCTCAAAAGTTGGTTTTCAAGATCCCAATTTCCCCAAACCTAGGGTTTTCAATCTATGCCATGGGTCTCTTTCCAAAACGTTTTTAATTGTTTAATTATGGCTTATTATGGTTGTTTATGGTGAATTATGATGGGATTGATGGAGTGTTGTGGTTTAATGATGAAAATTCCCCATAGAACCATGATTTCCCACATATTGATAAATCATGAATTGATGATGTGGGTTGGTTGAGATTAGAATTATGTCAATTGATTATGGTTATGTTGAATTAGTTATTGAATCATGAAATTCCTCTTAGATTATGTACTAATTGTATATGTTTGGGTTGATTGTGACTCATATCCCTTGTAGGGCAAAAGCATGTGGGTTTGTACATCTTTATAAGACTTGTATATGAGGTTATGATTCACTTCAAAAGTGAAGTTCTTATGATGATTGTATAATTGAGGTATTGTTGTAAGATCATTCTCCCCTACCCTTACACATGACTATGTATGATATGTTTCTGACTATGATGGTATGGTTGTGTTGAATGAAAGGCTATTCTCATGAACACACTATGAATATAATGTGAAAGGTGTACTCACATATTGATGATTCTAAGTTAAAAGGACATTCTCACCTAACGAATATATGATCAATTATGATACTACGTTGATTTGAATGCCTAGTGCATTTTCTTATAAACATGAACTTAAGTAAGACTTAATATGACTTTAAAGGGAATTATGCTTAGCACCGAGTGGATATGAAAATGACATAGAAGTTTTTACGTTGCAAAGTCCGGCTTCCCAATGTAAGTTATCTCATGAGATGGAAACCTTTTACATTAGAAAGTCCGGGTTTCTAGTAGCAATCTCCTTATCTCATAACTATGTGCCCACATAGGTCTTTAGCTAGTGGATCCACCTAAAAGCAAAATATGTTAGTTCTACCTTAGGCAAGTAGGACTCTTCTTTTCAGTGTGGGGGTAAGACACCGAATTCCATGGGCATTGATCTTTTGCCGGATACACAACCCATATACATTCCTACTTATCAAATGGCCTTGACCGAATTGAAAGAATTGAAGGAACAACTCAAGGATTTATTGGACAAAGGTTTTATTCAACCAAGCATATCTCCATGGGGTGCTCCGGTATTGTTCGTAAGAAAGAAGGATGGGTCCCTTAGAATGTGTATAGACTACCGCCAATTGAACAAGGTCATTATAAAGAATAAGTATCCTCTTCCTAGAATTGACGATTTGTTTGACCAACTCCAAGGAGCTAGTTACTTTTCAAAGATTGACCTACGTTCAGGCTATCACCAACTGAGGGTGAGACGGGTTAACATTCCCAAGATGGCCTTCCAAATGAGATATGGTCACTATGAATTCCTAGTAATGTCCTTTTGTTTAACCAACACCCCGACACCTTTCATGGACATTATGAATAGGGTGTTTACTTCCGCTCCAGTGTTGACCTTACCGGAGGGTATCAATGGGTTTGAAGTATATTGTGATGCTTCGAGAGTAGGGTTGGGATGTGTGCTCATGCAACGTGGTAAGGTGATTGCCTATTCTTCAAGGCAACACAAAATCCATGAGAAGAATTACCCGACCCATGATCTTGAACTAGCAGCAGTGGTATTTGCCTTGAAAATATGGAGACACTACTTGTATGGGGTCCATGTAAACGTATTCACCGATCACAAGAGTCTTCAATATGTGTTTAGCCAAAAAGACTTGAATCTCCGACAAAGAAGGTGCTTAGAACTTCTAAAGGATTATGACATGAGTGTCCTTTACCACCCCGGCAAGGCTAATGTAGTTGTGGATGCCTTAAGTAGATTGTCCATGGGTAGTGTGGCTCATGTAGTAGATGAGAGGAAGGAATTAGTTCGGGATGTACATAGGTTGGCCCGGTTGGGTGTCCAACGAGTGGATTCCACCAAAGGTGGCGTCATGGTGCATAATTGTTCCGAATCATCCTTTGTAATGGACGTTAAGTCCAAACAAGACCTTGATCCCATATTAATGGAGTTTAAAGAATTGGTACTCAACAAGTTCGTTGAGGCTTTCTCCCAAGGGGGAGATAGGGTGCTTAGGTACCAAGGTCGATTATGACAAATTGTATGTTGAGGAGATAGTGAAGTTGCATGGGGTTCCATTATCGATTATTTCCGATCGGGGTACCCAATTTATTTCGTACTTTTTGAAGGCATTCCAAAAAGGGCTCAGTACCAATGTTATGCTTAGTACCACTTTTCATCCCCAAACGGATGGTCAAGCATAACGCACCATCCAAAGTGTAGAGGACATGTTGAGGGCATGTGTCATAGACTTCAAGGGTAATTGGGACGATTATCTACCATTGATAGAGTTTGCCTACAACAATAGTTACCATTCGAGTATCACCATGGCTCCTTTTGAAGAATTATATGGTAGGAGGTGCAGATCTCCAATTGGCTGGTTTGAAGTAGGTGAAATTGCTCTAGTGGGTCCCGAACTTGTTTATGAGGCCATTGAAAATGTTTGACTCATTAGAGAGAGGTTGAAGACGGCCCAAAGTCGGCAAACTTCTTATGTCGATGTTAGAAGAAGGGATATAAAATTCAAAGTTGGTGATTGGGTTACCTAAAAATCTCACCTATAAAGGGTGTGATGAGGTTTGGTAAGAAGGGGAAGCTTCGTCCTCGGTATGTGGGCCCATATCAAATCTTGCAACGTATTGGCAAGGTTTCCTATGAATTAGACTTGCCAAATGAATTGGCTCATGTTCACCCGGTATTCCATGTCTCTATGCTTAAGAAGTGTATTGGTGATCCAGTATCCATCATTCCTATAGAGGGTTTCGTGGTTGATGAGAGTCTTTCTTATGAAGAGGTTTCGATAGAGATTTTAGATCAGCATGTTAGGAGGTTGAGAAACAAGGAAGTAGCTTCCGTTAAGGTGTTCTGGAGGGATCACTTAATTGAGAGTGCTACATTAGAGGTCAGGGCCGATATGATGTCCTGTTATCCTCATCTTTTTCCTTCTACTCCTATTCGAGCTTGAGGTAAGTAGTTTATCTTGAGTTTTGAGGTTTGGGAGTTACGTATGTTGTATGTATGTTTTTATGATATTCTTATGTTATGCATGTTCTTGATGAATTCATGTTTAGGGCAAATTGGGCTTTCATGAATTATATGTTTCTCATGTTGATTTGCATCTTATTATGATGATGGCATATGTGACCTCATGAGATGATTTGATGAACATGCTTAGTTATGCTTGTGATGAATGGCATATTGGCTCCACAATGTTGTGTTGAGTTTGATTGTGTTGGAGAAGGTAGTTCCTCCCATGGGTATATGAAATGATGAGTTCTGTGCATAATGGGTTGTAGATATAGTTCCTACTTCCTTGTGATTGCATTGATTATGTCTTGAGATGGAGTTGATGTTTCCTCCTTAGAATTGTGCATTATTTATATGTTGCATGCATGATGGGCTGCTAGTATTGAGTCTTTATATCCATAAGGTATCTAAATCATCATTCGAGGATGAATGCTCCCAAGAGGGAAATAATGTAACACCCCAGAAAATGGTAGGTTAAACTAGAGCCTAAACGTAAGGTTAAAAATTATAAAATGACTCTGTGTGGATTAAAATACCTTCGAGGGTTGACGGGGAGTTTATTTGAGTCAAGACCAAGTATCAAGTGCCAAGGCAAAGGGGCTAAGCCAAGGCCAAAGACCAAGGCTACCCCTAACTAGGAGATCACTGACCCACCTTCACGAGAGGGACCACGGACCGTGGTCCACTCCACGGCTCATGAAGGGGGTCGTGGATTTTCCTTGACCCCTGAAGAGTGGCCATCCAAAACCATAGTCAATGCCTAAACTTCACAGAAGAGACCACGGCTCGAGGTCTTGACCACGGCCTATGGAGCCCTCCGTGAAGGTGACGTTGGCATGGGGGCTTGGGGGCAGGAGGTAGCCTAGCTACTGTATCACCATCACGAGTAGGACCACGGGTCGTGGTCCACTCCATGGCTCCTGAAGATGCCTTAAGCCAAGAAGCCTTATGCTCCAAAATATGGGATACTGCCTCACCTTCACGAGCAAGACCACGGGTCATGGTCCACACCACGACTCATGAAGGTGGCCGTGGTCCCTCATGTGGTGAGTTAAATGAAGGTTAGTTGGGTCATTTCATTTTTAGTCCAATTAATATGGGGTTGTTTTGGGTATTTTTATGCGTACTATATACGTCATTTTAAGTCCAAATTCACCCAAAAACAATTCATTATACTCAAACACCCAAATAAAACCCAAAAGTTCTCTTCCTCTCAATATTTCTCTCTCTAAACTCAAGAAGAAGAAAGGAGCAATTGGAGCTAGGGTTGTTGATTTCAAAGGTTCTTCCTCAAATTTCTTCAGGACTTCTAATCAAGGTATGGATGCTTTTCATCTATGGGTAGTCTCCACCCATAGAGTCCCCCCAAAAGTTGGTTTTCAAGATCATAATTTCCCCAAACCTAGGGTTTTCAATATATATCATGGGTCTCCTTCCAAAACGTTTATAATTGTTTAATTATGGCTGATTATGGTTGGTTATGGTGATTTATGATGGGATTGATGGAGTGTTCTGGTTTTATGATGAAAATTCCCCATAGACCCATGATTTCCCCCATATTGACAAATCATGAATTGATGACGTGGGTTGGTTGGTATTAGAATTATGCCAATTGATTATGTTTATGTTGAATTAGTTATTGAATCATGATATTCCTCTTAGATTATGTAGTAATTGTATATGATGGGTTGATTGTCACTCATGGCCCTTGTAGGGCCAAAGTATGTGGGTTGGTACATCTTTATGAGAATTGTATATGAGCTTATGATTCACTTAGAAAGTGAAGATCTTATGATGATTGTGTAACTGTTGTATTATTGTAAGATCATTCTCCCCTATCCTTACACATGACTATGTATGATATGTTTATGACTATAATGGTATGGTTGTGTTGAATTAAAGGCAATTCTCATGAACACACTATGAATATGATGTGACATGTGTACTCACATATTGATTATTCTAAGGTTGAAGAGACATTTTCACCTAACGAATCTATGAGAAATCATGATACTATGTTGATTTGAATGCCTAGTGCATTCTCTTATGAACATGAACTTAAGTAAATACTTAATATGACTTTAAAGGGAATTATGCGTACGACCGAGTGGATTTAAAAATGAGATGGAAGATTTTACGTTAGAAAGTTCAGCTTCCCAATGTAAATTATCTCATGAGATGGAAACCTTTTACATTAGAAAGTCTGGGTTTCTAGTAGCAATCTCCTTATCCCATAACTATGTGCCCACCTAGGTCTTTAGCTAGTGGATCCACCTAAAAGCTAAATATGTTAGTTCTACCTTAGGCAAGTAGGATACCTCTTTTTGGTGTGGAGGTAAGACACCAGATTCCATGTAGCTCACATGGTATATGTCGGTTAAGGCTACATTTCCCTATATGTTAACAATATGAATTATGGTAAGAACATGGACTCTAACTATGACTTCTCAAGAGGTACTACTTAGTGTGAGTGGGGGTATGGGACTCCATTTATGCATTTCACAAGTTGGCCTTAAGAGGGATTATAGTGAAGTTATTTATGCTATGATGACTTATGAATTATGTATGCATGAGATGTATGGTTGTTAAGGTTGACTTTATTTGATACATGTTACGATTATGAATGCTTTCTTGTATATGAGTATTGGTTACGAATAAGGTCGTATGATGTTGGTGACCTAAAAGTTGTACTTAGTATTTGGTAGGATTATGGGATCTTACCTTTGCATTGCACTAGTATAGCTTTGGGTTCGCTTATGATATTGTTTGACTTATGTTTTCTTCATAGATGCACGTGGTGGCTTTTAAACTTGAAAAATGCATGGTTTTTACTAAATGTCCCTTTTTATGCATGTTTTAAGGATCTTATGCATGGCTTCCATACTTAGTACTTTTGTGCTAACCTATATTTCTACATTTACTATGAGTGTAGGTTTCGGTCGTTGAGAGGTACTTCTCCTTTCAAGTGAAGCTTGGGTTGACTATTCCCTAAGCTTGGTGAGTCATCATGGTTCGAGGACAAGATGTTATTCTTTTCTAGCTTCTATTGTACTTTCTATTTTTAGACTCTTTTTGAAAAAGGCTTTGACCCTAATTGTATTCTTCATTGTACTAAACGGGGATTGAGACAAGGTCTAGACTCTTATATTCGTTTATAAAAAAATAAGTTGACTTCAGTTGTAAAAGTTTTAAATTCTAGATTATTTGTATGCATTTAAGTTTATGATTATGATAAGGGCTTGTATGAGACCCCTTCGGGGTCAAGTACGCCATGTTGCTCCTAAGATATAACCCAGGTCATGACATGTATGAGGTTCTTCGAAGTTTTGTACGTCGTGTTACGTGATGCTTATCATGACCAATGACACTAACCTACGGTATGAGTGTCTACGATCATCGATAGTATAGTAACCCAACTAAAGGTTGGGGTCGTGTCCAACGGGAATGGTTTTGAGAATTAACAGAAAAGTAAAATTAAGCTCTAACTAGTCGTAGCTAAAGACATTAACAAACAAAAACATGGTAAATTAAAGGGGGTGACACGAAAGTGCCAAATATCAATTGGGGGTTTTGTCACAAGTAGTAAAAATAGCAAAAATAACAATGAAATCAAGTATGGGGAAGAGTTCTTGCGGTGTGACCGCAATACAAGTTGAGATTAGTAGTTGGCTACATGTTTTTGAAAGAAAATTTGTAAGATAATAGTGACTAGGGTAAGCTTTAAATGGAAATAAGTTCCCTCTCGGGCAACTTACCCCGTTTCAAATGTGTTCCTCTCGGACACCCATTTGCCGCATGAAGACCAGGTACCTTTCTTGGGAAGAGGTATTATGAGTTGGTTGAACTAGAAAAGGAACCTTCTCTAAGTACATATGTGATTGAATACTCTATGGGAAACAAGGCTAGCACCGAGTGGATGTGGTTAGGAAGGTGGCCTAGTTGAGTATGAGATTAGGCACAATGAACTTCCTTGGACATCCCCTAAACCATGTGCCTACATGGGTTGCTTACTAGTTCTACCTTTGGCAAGTAGAACAACCTCCACGGAGTAGGATAGACTCCGGATTCCATACCTAGCTAGTATGGTCTATGTCGGTTATGCCTATTCCCATCATGTGGGATGCGCACTCTAGTTATTGGATAGGTTCTACAACGTGTAGGTAGTAGTATGGGATGCTATCTACACATGGCACGAGTAGGCTTTGAAGATACTAAAGTGAGTTCCCTAAGTCTAACGACTATTAT
>JAJOOR010045116.1:0-10086 GCA_036250505.1 Solanum acaule
GTGTCCCTACTTATGTTTTGTGATTGTGTCTAAGATGGCCATGTGAGACTTAGACTTCCGCTGTGTGTTTTTAAAGTTGTTTTAATGAAGTTTAAATGTGTGGATGTAAATAAGTTTTTTTATTCCGCACTATTATCATTATAGAATGCAATGAATGACTATGTGGTTTGTATAAGACCCCTTCGGGGTCGAGTACGCCTTGTTACGACTTGGGGGTGCTCCCGGGTCGTGACATGCACCTTCTTGATCCTTTGGGCCTGTCAATAAGTCAAAATAAGTGATGCACCTACTTTTCACCTACTAGCTTAGTGTTGTCAATCAAGCACCTCAATATCTTATTCCATTTCTAGACCTTAATATTAACCTTTAATTTAACTTAAAACTTATATACACTATGTCAATTTAAACTTTAGACTCAAATACCACCTTATGATCTCAAGTTTAAATACTTCCATTGACATCAACTTAATCGGGTGGCATCAAAATCTATGGGCAGTTCACTTTAAACCTATTCTATTGTCACTAGTCGCATAGGAAACCGAGCCCATAACTATACCACAACGCAATTTGTAAGCGTCATATAAATAGAACTAGTACACATAGAATACGGGGTGGTACATCCTCCCCCCGTTATGATCATTCGTCCTCGAATGATAGGTTAAGTTGATAGTTTGGTTAACTTTGGAATTTCATTTGGAGATTAGTGAGAGTTCCCTCTGTAAATAGGACTATCCAAAATACGTAGACTAACCTAAAAAACGTATAGACAAGTCTAGCATTACGTCTCAATAGATATGGTTCATGAAATAATAATATGACAAATTGACCCTTTCTTGACCATGTAAATCACTAAAGATAAGCAGGTAGAATTCATACAAATAAGGACTATAATATACCTAATCACAACACATGCAAATGACATATCAAATGAACAACTGCTAGTAGTATTTATGATCATATAAGTGGACCACATGATCTCAGATCCTTTTGTTGATGTTTAGAATGAGGAGGGGCATTTAGGATCTCTACCATATATTCTATTCTCAAGTATCTTATGTTATATTATATTCCTTCCACAATAAACCTTTTGAGCTTAGCTTCCGAGCCTTAACAATCAAGAATAACTATAGTATCTCCCAAATATTTTTTGTATATGGAACGAACACAAAATCATAGGCCTAACCTATCGGGGCTCTACTTTCCCTTCTCTTTTATCTCATGACGCTTTTCAGAGGTGAGACTTATAAGAAAGCATAACTGTTAATATAAACTCTAAAGTTTTATGCCGCACCTTCGAATAAGGCATTATGCTAAGTTATTTATCTATGGTTGTGATAAAATTTACATATATGCCCAACCTTTTCTGGTCAAAATCCTCACTACATAAAGATACAAGGAAATGTTTTCCCAAAATGTTCAAAACTCAAGTCAATAATCACAGAGGGGCATAGTGTACAAATAAATAAGTCACATTGGGTATGACACATAGGTAGATTAGCACAAAAGGGAGCGCATAATATATGGACATTAAGCTATAGAAATATATGGTCTATGCACACATATGGTTCATAGGGTAGCGTGTGAGTGAATGAACTATAAGGAATGTAGGAAATGGACTAGATGAGAACATGATGCATGAGTACTAAAGCTACAAAATATATAATACGTAAGCAAGTAGACTATATGAAATATGAACTACGAAACACAAATCACATTGATCAAGAGTGTTAATTGCATGGATTGGTGACCTAACATGTCAATAAGTACACTTATGAAATATGAGCAAGTGAACACATGACACATGGCTAAAAAATCTATAAGGCACGTAATGTTTAAGCAAGTAGGCTACGAGGCATGTAATATACATAGAAACGGTTTATGATGCATTTGACATGTAAACAAGTGATATGTGAGTCATATAACCCACAAGCCCTAATTTTGCTCATAGGATATGATCAATTAGCATGCAGTACCCACACAATATGGACAAGTGACATGTGGAAAGTAACCAATGCAATAAATAACATGTAAGGAAAAGGAACTATGAAAACATATAACAATAAACAAGGGTGCTTTGAAGCGGATAACACTTACATGTAAGCATTCTATGACATTAGGTAACCTGTGAGAAGGTAATCCACAAAGGGCAAATGAAATACAAATAGATAAGTTATAGAACATGCAGCATGCATAATTATATAACAAACCATCTTTGGAAACTACGAGATATCCTATAGAACCACTCTACCATAATAAGGGCAAACACACTGTCTTAAGTGTTAAGTCACAGGTGGGGGATAGTTCTGCTCATATTCCTTACTCACCTCAAAACACATACAATTGATTTCCCCATCTACTCTCTTCAATCTCTTAAGAATTCTTATAGGTGTTCTGCTATTGGGACTTGGCTTCCGTCTAGGTCAATATAAATACTACAGTCAAGATAGAAAAATAAAATCCTCAATAGTTCATCTTTTAGAGTAGGAGGCCGAGGTCAACTTTGCCTTCATTACTAGCTTGTGTTATATCACGCTCAATGCCTTGTGCCCTTTGAATGTCGAAATAGAAAATAAATAGTGAAGCTTGAATGCACCATAAAACATGAACTCTAATAACACTAAATGTCGGTACCTATAATGTTATATCATGGTTCAAAAAATCTTAGAGTTAACCCTTTTGGGCTTAACTAGATAGGCCCATACTAATAGATTTTTTTTAAAAAAACAAGTGAGGGTGCTCCGACTCTTTTACCATGGTTTTATAACTATGAAAAGAATACAAATATTATTAGTACTTATTCGGGGTTGTTGGCACATACCATATAAAGGCCAAATATTAACATATTCAGTATGATATATGGTGAGAATTTGGGCCTTGTAAGCCAATTAAGGGTATCTATGGTAACATTATTGCACTGATACATCCACCTATCAGATTGTGCCACTACCTTCTTCCAAAAAAAAAACTGGTTCAATAACATTAATTTTGAGAACATGTGTAATGCTGAAAATTCTATGTATATCAGACTAAGAACAAGTGTCCTCTATAGGAATAGATCCTATAAATATGGAGGAAATATAGAACCCAAGAGTTGGATACATCCTTCTAAGAAGATGTGCTTAGAAATGCTACAACTCATATATGTAACAAGGTAACCCAACATTTTTAAGCATATAGATAACCATACTATATCTTTCTCAATTGAACAAACGTGATACAAAGTAAAAATGCAACTTAAAATGCATATAACATAAAAGCCTTTACATACCTTGTGGAGTGGGACAGTCGAATAAAATGAGCTCAATGTAGTCTAAATTTTGATAACTTCAGATCCTTTTCTGTAGATTGCATATTGACATTTTAGCTACTGTTAACCTTAACCATCGTAAGCATAATAGGAATAGCATGATTAGGTGAAAGTGGAAATTGACATCTTAACTTCGCTCTATCCCACGATCTGGATTACGAATGAGGGTAAATTTTGCTAAATGTCCAAGCAGCCCCCTAATTATAAATGTGGCGCGCAACATATTTATAAGTAAGGCTCTACTAGACACGGCTTTGTAGACTCCCTAGGACCAACTGCTTTAATTCCACTTTTGTCACACCCCAATCCTAGGAGAGGCAGACAAGTACCATATGAACACATGCTTTACAAGTCACCTATGATGAGAAAGTAAACTACTACTATGCATATATATTTACTAATGAGAAGCTTCATATACAACACATGTTGACTAGCTGAACTGATACATGTGACAAGTGAAACTATGAATTCAAATAATAGCTTTGCAATGTCTACAAAGCCTCTACTGGAATCCATAATTGTACCACTATGAAATATGCATAGTAAAAACTCGGCAAAGCCCCGAATCAACCTGGAGCTCACCAACAACCGTTGAGTATCATGTGCTTCTATTGGGGAGATCTACTAGTTGAGTACATGTACCTGCAGCATGAAATGCAGCGTCCCCAATAAGGGATGTCAGTACGAAAGAATGTACTGAATATGTAAGGCATAATACAACCATATGTAAAAATGAGAGCTCAAGTGAAACAAAATACCAATAGATAAGGATTAGAGACCACATTTTCTTGTACTTGTGGAATCGTGTATGTTACAATCTTTTATTTTCTTTTCTTTGAATTATAATATTTATAAGACATATGATACAAATGACCAACTGATTAGCGGTAGAAGAGAATGACCCAGGCTAGACATTTTAACCCCTGGGATGTTGTCCTCATAATTCCACAAATTGGGATTGGCCCATGCTAGGATTTCGCCCCTAAGCTACCACCCTCTTATACCAATTGGGATCGGCCTATGCTAGGCGTTCACCCCTGAGTTACCACCCTTCTATACCAATTGGGATCGACCCATACTAGGCATTTTCCCCTGGGCTGCCACTCATAATTATACAGATTGCTTCACTTAGATTTTTTTATCTTTGAGATTGTTGTTTAGATGTTCATTACTCTTTTGAGATTGTTCTTTTGATGATCATAACGCTTTTGAGATTGTTGTTTTGGTGGTCATAATTGTTGTTGAGATTTGGAACTATGGACCAGTAGTAGAAGACATATGAATATGGACTTACGATAATAGCAATGACCTGGGAAGAAAATGTGACATGAATGTGTAATACTTAGGAGCTTGTATGACTCAGTAAGCATTTTGACATCTCAAATCGAAGCACATACCAAGTGAAGACATTTAACATTCAGCCAAGAGATTTGAACTCTATATGATAGCCAAATACTCACTAACTAATATCAAATACAAGGTATACATGAACGTGGAACCAAGGGAGAATGTGGGCAAATTCAACTTTATGACGGATACATATTCCAAGTAAGTACATATAAAATGTACAATAAAGCAAATAGGGATCTTGTGAGGTAACATTATAGTCTAACACAATGGGAGTAAGAACCAATAAAGGGAACATATGAACATGTGAAAAGATGACATATATTTAGATAATTGAAGCAAGTTGGCATGATATGGGTAGATTGTATATCCAACATATAAACATATGTACCATGTGTAATCTAGGATCATTTTATTTTAAATAAGGAAAATACGTGACAAGGGTACTTTGATGATGAAACAAGTTTAAACCTTGCATGCTAATACTTGGTAGAGTAAGCACGTACATTTAGTAACAAACTCATATTAGAGTACTCACTTTACTGATCTAGGGAGTAGGAACTGCAACTATGGATCAGTCACTACCAAGGGCACATAGAAAGCTTGCTTTTTGTAATGCAAGTGTTGGATTCATGCAAAAGAAATTGTAAATTGAATAGCCTTACATACCTTGCTATACAATTCAAAACGTATGACTTAAGCTTCTTCTCTTCAGATTACTAATCTACAATAAAATAAGTTTTAAGACTAGTTTTAGTAGCTAATGAATCAATTTGAGCTACTTGATCTCACCCAAATAGTAACCAAGCAGTAAGCATGCAATTTATCTAGCCAGTGTTTTCTTTCCTTCCCTTTCCCTTTAATCGCGTCTATATACTGTACAACCTTCAAATCAGGTCCTCCCCAAAACTCCCTACAATATTTAAGTCCTTTAACGTCTCCATCACTTTCCTTATCATAACATAAATAAAATAATCCTTAAACATGCACTAATCACCAACACTTGAAGAGCTAACATTACTTTTAAAGTGCTCAAACAAGCTCATAACTGAATTTAAAAAGGACTCCCCTCCCTAGCTGTCCCAACATGCACTAATCACCAGAACATCCTCCCCAGTATTACACCATGTGAAAGTAACAATTTCCAACTCACTAACACATACCAAGTGTCCTAATCTACTCAAGCACAAGAGGGAGAAAATTGCAGTAGCTTACCTTGCTGGATAGAACTACCACTTGCTAAGACTTGGATTCTTCAAGGTAAAGATTGTCCTCCTTAACTTGTTTTAAATTATACCTTCCAATAGCTTGAACTCCCTAATATTCAAGAACCCTAATGGCATTTAATGGCTGTTGTATGAAGCTAAGAGAGAGAAGAGAGAAAGCTCTAGAAATCAGATTTTTTGTCAAAGTAAAAATGGTTGGAAAATTCTAATATCAATCCCTTTTAAAGGGACCTACTTCGGCCGACTTTCTCACTCATTTTGGGCCATAATTTGTCAAGTAGGTGACCCACCTACTTGGACTTTTCACTTCGGCCTTTTTTGACTTAAGAACATTGGGCCTTTTTCCACCTTTCTTGTACTTCATTTGCAGCCACTATGTGTCTTTAATTTAAGCCACACATTTAAGTAGGTGATGCACCCACTTTTCCATTCAAATTATTTCTTGTGGGCTTGGAAAGATTGGGCCTTCGCCGTCCATTTTCCCCTTATTCTTCAAATCAACTTGGGCCAGATTGTTGCAAGTAGGTGGTAGTGCACTTGGCCCAATAACATGGTCAAAAGAGTCTTAGTAGGTGATGCACCTACTTGGTCCTTTGGGCTGGTCAATAAGTCAAAGTAGGTGATGCACCTACTTGTCACCTACTAGCTTAGTGTAGTCAATCAAGCACCTCAATATCTTATTCCATTTCTAGACCTTAATACCTTTAATTTAACTTAAAACTTATGTACACTATGTCAATTTAAACTTTAGACTCAAATACCACCTTATGATCTCTAGTTTAAATACTTTCATCGACGTCAACTTAATCGGGTGGCATCAAAATCTTTGGGCAGTTCACTTTAAACCTATTATATTGTCACTAGTCGCATAGGAAATCAAGTCCATAACTATGCCACAAGGAAATATATAAGCATCATATAAATAGAACTAGTACACGTAGAATACAGGGTGTTACATATCGGCCCACTAAGAGTATCTCTTGCAAATAGAATTGTTATACGCCTTACCAAACTATGATAGAGCCACATTTTAACTAATACAAAGCCAGCTCAACCACTTCTATTTTATAATACATATATAATCCTAAAAATTCTATGTATATTACTGACAAAATACTGAATGTACTTCATTGGAATAGATCCTATAACCACTAAAGGAGTCATATTTGAGGAAATTACAAACTGAAGAACCTATCACATTCTTTTAAAAATCTTTATTAGGAAATGATGCAGCCCATCTCTATGATTACATAACCATTTAATGACCATGCTATATCATGCTCATATAAAGCAAGATGATACAAGTGATACGATTACAACTGTAGGTATATGTAATGTAGAAACCTCTAATAACATTTCTTTAAATTTTGATAACATGAAATGTTCCTGTAATGATTGCCTCTCAGGATATAGCGTTCCATGACCACCTTTGACCTTAACTGTAGTAGGTGTAATCTTGATGCCATAGATCATAGTACTAAAAATTTACTACTTGACTTAATTCAATTGCACGATCTATAATATAAAACAAGATCACATTTCCAAAATGTCTAAGCAACCCCCTAATTATAAATGTGGCGCGCAACACATTCATAAGTAAGGCTCTACTATACACGGCTTTGTAGACTCCCTAGGATGACCTGCTCTGAAACCACTTTTGTCACACCCCAAGTCCCATTGAGAGGGACAGGCACCCGATGCCCTAAAGGACCGAGAGAACCAACTTATAATTCTTTATTAACATACATGCAACAAATGAAATTATAAATCATTGATGAGTATACGCAAAATACCCTGATAACATACCAACATAGATAGGCCCAAAATAGATATACTTAATTGGTCGTTGGGGCCTTAATTACTAGAAAACAAGACATAATCACGCTTCACTTTGACATTGGTCTACAAAGCCTCTAAAAGATAGACACTTAGATAAGGTCGGGACATGACCCCGTCATACCCTTAACTGTAATAAAATATCAAATATATGTTAGAGACTTGACTAGCACCGAATCAACATAGAGCTCACTAAAGGCAGCTGAGTATCTTGTGCTTATCTTGGACAAATTCTGGTATCTTGAGTACATGTACATGCGGCATGAAACATAGCTTCCCCATGAGGGACTTCAGTACAGAAAAATGTATAGAATATGTAAAGCATAAAGTACTCATAGGTAAAACAAGAGCTCATGTAAAATTATGTATCAATTTATAAATTCATAAATAAGGATGAAAGACTACCTTTGCTTACTCTTTTGGGGTATTGAGTACCTTACATTCTTTGCTTCACTTTACTATTCTTTTCTTTATAAACTTTGTAGAATTTGATATGATGACCAGTTGATCAGTGGTAGAGAAGGATGACCTATGCTAGGCATTTTAACCCCTGGGATGTTGTCCCCATACATATACACATTAGGAACGGCCCATGCTAGGTATTATAACCCCTGATCTGCCACCTGTATATATATCAATTGGGATCGACCCATGCTAGGTATTTTAACCCCTAAGCTACCACCCATAAGTATACAACTTTCCTTTCAGGATCGACCCATGCTAGGCTTTCAGCCCCTGAGCTGCCACCCATAATAATACATATTTACTTTACGTCTTTTCTTTAATCTTTGAGATTGTTCATAATTCTTTTGAACTTTGGGACTATAGACCAATGATGTAAACAAGTGAATAAAAGATTTGAGGCATCAATAATGACATAAGAAACAAATGTAACATCAATGTAGTAATACTTAGTAATTTATATGACACAATGAATCTTATTGGGCTAAAACATATTCGTAAAAGGGCCATGAAGACCCACAACAAGTGAGAACATGAGGACATGTAGAAAATGAGTCATTAAGTGGTATAACAAGTGAGCAAGTGATTATACTAGCACATTGTTCATTTACAACACATTTGGACATCTCAAATGGAGGCATACATGCATTTCAATTAGAGACTATAACTCCTCGAATGGAGAGGCGAGGAGTGCATATAATGATATGATAGCTACACACTTAGTACACGATATCAAATGTAAGGGTGCATAAACATGTGAACTAATGAAGCATAGGATAGATCACAATTAAGGGTTGCACATTCCACGTAAGGACATATAAAATGAATAATAGACATAATGTGTATCTGCCATACAAATACTTGTAAAATGTATAACGTAGGATCTTATTGAATCAATGATCCTCATTTGACTTGGTGGATAACTCATGAAATTTTCTGTTTAGAGTACCTTGTCGTAATAATATTTGAAAGTATAAACACACTAATATTGGAGAATGAACACGCATAGAAGTAGTTTGATACATATTCGAAACCATGGACGGTATGAGGGAGATTATTATTTTTGGAGACTGTAAACCCTCACATTGTATCTTTTACCATGAGGATGACTTAGAGATCTCATTTGGTTGGTACACAACATATAGGACTTCATGCCATAAAATATGGAATCAAATAGCCTTACATACCTTGTCTCCCGACCAATACTATGTGCTACCATGAATCTGCCTTTCCTTTGAGGCGTTAGTCTGCATTAATGGCAAGTAATTGAGCTAATATTAATAGTTAATAAACAAGGTTGGATCACTTTGACTTACCAAAACTTTAGTCGGGCAGCAAGCTCAAAACCCTTCTAGTAATGGGTGTTCTTTTCACTAATGCTTTATCACCATGTTTACAAAATTTATGACCTTTCCATGAGGTCATCCGACACTACCTGGGATTTACAACATCCAAAATAGTAAATACACAGCTAAGGGGCAGCACGCCCACACAACCTACAATTCAAATGGTGTATCTTCATTTCTTCCCTAAAATATTTCACATGACTTTCTCTTAAGGCTAGCAAATATTACAAATGATAATCTACAAAATATATTGATTACATCACAATCGGGTCAATAGGTAAAGTAATGGACCACTATGACATTATTTCGAACATCTAGCGGGCATAAAGCTCTACAATTCATAAATGGTGTTTCAACATCCAACGGCCTCATACTTACAAACAACACTCTTACTACCATATACAGGAATAAAACCATGGCCTTTACCACTAATAAACCTAACCATCCACCCAGTACTTTTCCAAACATCACAACGTATAGACAGCCCCGAACCTTTCTAAAATAATCAATAAAACTTTAACTTACTGCTTCCGATTATTTTTCGTGAATTTGTAGTAAAACA
>JAJOOR010045129.1:0-10277 GCA_036250505.1 Solanum acaule
AAAAAACGAAACGGATCTTTTTATATACAGCTAAACAAGTTTCCGGTAACTTCCGAAGCACATTTTTAAGAACTTTTTGGGTCAAATTCAAATATAATCATTTCATTAAGTTCTCAACTCCAAACTCACATGTGAGGCTCTAGTTTTACTCTATCATTTTTCGGGTCGTTATAGAAATATTGTCT
This sequence comes from Solanum acaule, assembly GCA_036250505.1. Classification (NCBI taxonomy): domain Eukaryota; kingdom Viridiplantae; phylum Streptophyta; class Magnoliopsida; order Solanales; family Solanaceae; genus Solanum; species Solanum acaule. The sequence continues at coordinate 186 of JAJOOR010045129.1, forward strand.
ATAAACTCAGTTCTAAGCTATCAAACTTGAAAACTGAATAATAATGAAACTTAGACAAAAATCTAATGAAAAATGATACTAAGCTAAAAATTCAAACAAGTATTTATAGTCACCGAAAAATGTGATACGAAGGACCATACGGTGCAATAAGTCGGGATCGCCGATCCACTCTGTGATCCTCCCTTTGGTTAATTTAATCGCCTTTTTGCTTTGTCCTTCAGCATCTTCATTGTCTAAAACTTTGGGCGATATGGCACTGCATCGCGGAACCGTTAGGTGACTCGCCGACTGCTTCTTTTTATCACTGACTTAGTTTTCTACTTCAGGGCTTGGCACATTGGAATATTAGGTAAGACCATAGCCGTTGGCGACTCTCCCAATGGATGGCGATCCTCAGCCCTTCTTTTCTTCGTTCTTTCAACTGCCTTGTTCCTTTTTGCTCAATAGTGTCCATGCTTTGCTCCTCAATCCAAATACCTGAAATTCAAGGATTTATGATGAGTCTACGATTTTGACTCATTTAGGGCTTTATTTTAATAGATTTAGTGTCCTCAAATGCATATTTTATGCCAATAACTGATGTAAATCCTTGAATTTCAGGCATTTGGATTGAGGATTAAAGCATGGACACTATTGAGCAAAAATGAACAAGGCAGCTGAAAGAACAAAGAAAACAAAGCCTAAGGATCGCGTAATCCATTGGGCGAGTCATCGAATGGCCATTGTCACGCCTAATATTCCAGTGTGCTGAGCCTTGTAGGAGAAAATCAAGTTGGCGATAGAAATGAGTAGTCTGTGAGTCACCGAATGGTTCCACAATGTAGTGCCATATCGCCCAACGTACAAAACCTGAACATCCTGAAGGCCAAAGCAAAAAGGCGATGAAATTGACCAAATGGTGGATCGCCGAGTGGATTGTTGATCCAGACTTATTGCGCAGAATAGTCCTTTGAAGCACATTTTGGGCGACTTTAAATACGTTTTTAAATTCTTAGTTTAGTATATAGTTTAGAATTTATAATTATTATTATTCAATTTTCAAGTCGAGAACTTAGAAGTGAGTTTTTGGAGACATTTTTCCTTAGCTTTGAAGATTCAAAGATTTCCATTTCTAAGAAATTGGAAGTGGGTGTTGAATATTCTAAATCTTAGACCTTTATAAAGACTATATCAATCCTACCCAGTTGATGGAAACACAACTTGGTAATGATTTTTACCTTTTTATGATGTCTAGCTAAAACCCCAATTATAGGGGTGTGATTATTTGATTATAGGTTGATATAACTGTTGGGTATTGCTAATTGATAGTTTAATTGTTGTTTAAAGGTGTTTGAATTTATTAATTGTGGTTAAATTGAATGGGTTGTATTTGCAAATACAATCTTAACTTTGTGTTTTTAGCTTGCTCGAGAGAGAGGTTTTAAAACCAAAATTGCTGAATTGATGGTCTGTGGGTACTGGGTTTTTATGGGTTCAGCTTGAGAGAGTGAACCCTAAACCTTTTTCCACACATTCAGCTTGAGATAGTGAATGGACTTTAGCGAAGGTTGTGCTTAATTGCTGCTTATAGGTGTTCGAGAGAAACATATTTGATTAGGGTAAAATTGTTCGAGAGAAAGTTTATCCCCACTAAAGTCTAGCTTAATCACTAATTTACAATTGTTTACTATTTTTTGCAATTACCCGGTTGTGTATCTTAGCCCATACTCTAATCATATCCCAAGACTCCCATCTCCATAATTGTTATTTTCGTATTATTTTCTATTTTAGTTGATAATTTAAACGAAAACCCCCTGATATTTGACACTTGTGTCACCCCTAACTTGAGCCATGTTTTTATTTGTAAATGTTTTTTGGGTATGATTGACTTGAGCATATTCTTACTTACAGATTGATTCTCAATTACGAACCACTCCCTTGGGACTCGACCCTAACTCACTTAGTTGGGTTATATTACTATTGAATGATCACTGATACTTTGTATTGGATGAAGTGTCTTTGATAGCGTTTACTCTTATCAAAATGGCGTTGCTGCTGAGGAGTGGTGTTATTTGAGAATTTTTAGTTAGGTTGAATTTTGTTTTTGTTAGTTATAGTGAAACTTACTTAATTTTTAGTTTTGTTTTGTGTGTTGCTATTTTGAGCAGAGACTTCAAGCATATTTGGTAGCAACAGTAACCTAATGGATCACCCTCCTTTGAGATTGATGATGTTTAGGGATAACATCCTAAATTTCAATCAATTGGACGGTGACTCCATGTATGAGTTGTGGCAAAGTCTTAAAATCCTATTGCAGCAATGCCCAACTCATGAGATTCCAGATAAACTACTTCTGAAATGTTTTTACTGGGGTCTTAGCCCCGAAAATAGAATAATGGCTGACCAACACTCTTCGGGCTGCTTGATGCGACACTCCTATGAGACCGCAACCAAACTCCTTGATTGGGTGGCCAACACCAACAAGGAGACCAAGAAGGACCAACACTTGGCCACATTGTTGGGCCAGCTAGATGCCTTGGCCCAAAAGGTCAAGGACTTGGAGGTACTATCTAAAAAGACGGACATGTACATCCCCCCCTCACGAGTGTCGAAAGATGAAGAAGCAAGAGGGCGGCAAAATTAAAGAGGTGCTATTACTCATTCTACAAAAAGCCGAAGGATTCGATAGAGTGTTGAAGGAGATGAGAGAAAATTTCTTTATGTTGAACCAAATGACGACCTCACTTTCCATGCTCATTCAAATACTAGGGTCCCAAATGGACAAAATTCTGAATGAACTCTTCCCAGAACCAAAAGGGGGGTTTCCTTATGAAAATGAAGCAAACCACACAAATGGAACTTAAGTGGGAACTTCCGTCGTGCCACAACGTTAAATAAGGTGCCCTTTGGGAGGACATCCATTGTCTTATCACTTTAACAGTTGTTTTGGAATAATGGTGTGTTGAATGTACATGTCAAAGTGTGGAAAGTCGTTGAAAAGTGCAGGCTGGCGAGCTACAGGTCCAGTCAGCGCATCGCTAATGAGGTCAGCGATCGCGATCTAATACGCCGTTTGGATCCCCACAACAACTAAAGGTCCTATAAAAGTGGGTGATGATAGTGATCACTCGACATTTCACTGACTAGGTCGGTGAGCAAGACTAATGTCGTCGAATGGGTGAGAACTGGACGGTTTTTAAAAGACCAAAGGTTTAAAGTTCCAACTCTTTCACTTTCCGTCACTATTGAACTTAAAAAACTCACACCCGCGCTTTAGTTTCTATATTTTGCATTTCTATAATACTTTAGTCATTGATTTGTGCTCGGATTTGGATTACATTGCCGCCTAACATTTCAATCTTATCTTAATGGGCATTAAAGGTTGGTTTTCCAAACCCCGAGTTTATTTGTAACAATTTTGTACACTTATGTTGTTGTCGTGTATTAGGCCTCTCTGATAGGATTAGAATGTTTGAATGCCTATTTTAATCTTAAAATCTTGCCCGTATTGTGTATATTGTCGAATTCTCGTAGATTTGTGCCTTAAAATTGGTTAAATCTTGTGGGGTTGTTCTTCCGTCTTGTTGGGTCTAGTCGGGTGGAGTTTAAGTAACAGGTAGTTTTTGCCAAATGATGTAATTTTCCCAATGATATAGCGGTTGATGTCATTCTTTCAAATGGCCAAATTTGCCAAAACCGGGAGAAGTCTGAGTATGCTGGGGTAATGGGTGTTATGGGTCGTGTTTTAATTTGACTAATGCATGCTTTGATGTTATTTTTGGGGGTTGCGGGGTTGAATTCGGGAAGTTGGGTTGAAAGTAGGCACGTTGGGTCGTTTGGCGAGCTGGGTCGAGCTCGCCGAACCACTCGGCGGTTTGCCAAAGGCACTCAACGACTTGCCGAAAGACTTCTTGATCGCCCTTTGTCTGCACCACTGTAGCTTAAATTACACCGTAACTTTCGGCGAGCTAAGCTTTACTTACCGATTACTGTCGGCTATGCGTCGAAAGGCCTTCCCATCGCCGACTTGTCAAATTTTTCTAAGAATTTTGAGCCTGCCCTTTCGGTGAGCCCTATCTATTTCACCAAAGTGATTCGGTGACTCGCTGACCGATTTGGCGAGTCTCTCTGCACTTGTGTTTCTTTTCTTTTGATTAAAATGTTTTCAACTTTTTCTCGATATTTTGCAGACATTGCTAGACCTAAGGTTGTAGGTAGAAACATGCCACCCCGAAGGAAGGCTAAAGGGGATATCACTAAATCAGGATGCAGCTGCATCCAGGGCAAAAGCCACCAAACTTCCTACATCTAGTGGGAAGGGAAAAGGTAAAGAAAAAGCAGCAGCGTCACCGTAGGCCAGCTTTGACAGTGATGGCATCCACACCACTCACCTCACCACTTCTGAAAGTGAGGGTGAGCACCAGGTACCCCAGATTGCAGCTTCTGATGATGATGAGCTTGTAGCAGCGCAGAGGGCAAAGCTATTATTAAAAAGGATGAACGATCCGTCTAGGATCAGGAATCCTCAGCCCTCCACTACTCCTCCTCCAGTGCCAACTTATGTTTGAGGTAAGCAACGCAACAACTTCCAGTACGAGTGGCTACGATCGTGCAATAGTATAGTAAACCAACCAGGGGTTTGGGTCATGTCCCAAGGGAATGGTTTTGAGAATAGATAGAAAAATAAAATTTAGTTCTAACTAGTCATAGCTAAAGACATTAACGATTAAAAATATTGTAAATTAAATGGGGACACAAAAGTGTCAAATATCAGTTGAGGGTTTTGTCACAAGAATAGAAAAAACAACAAAAATAACAAGAAAATCAAGTATGGGAAAGAGTTCTTGGAATGTGACCGCAATACAAGTTAGAGATAAATAGTTGTGTGCATGCTTTTGATAGGAAATTTGAAAGATAGTAGTGACTAGTCTAAGCTTTAGATGGAAATAAGTTCCCTCTCGGGCAACTTACCCCATTTCAAATGTGTTCCTCTTGGACACCCATTTGCTGCATTAAGACCAGCCTACGCCTTACCCCACTCACTCTCTCGAGTTGAGCATTAGGATATGGGACTAGGGCTCACCCTCTCGGGCTGAACCTCATGTCAACCCACTTCTTAGGCCATCAGTCTAGTTGTCTTTGTTTCGCGACCTCCCTCTCGGGGAAGCCGAAAACAAATGGGTGGCTTTGTATTTGAAACCACAAACCCATTAAATTAAACTACAACCACCATTTGAAATCACCATTAAACTACATCTAACCTATCAGCAAGCAAGACCCAACAATAATATCAAGACATATTTGCTAAATCACACCCCAAGAATGGGGGTTTTTATCCACACATCAAGAGATATAAATTTATACCTTCAATGATGTTGCAATCAAATGGGTATAGAGAAATAAGACTTGATTTGAGGAAAGAAAGAAGAATCCAAGAGACCCACTTCCAAATTGGAAGAGATGAAACCCTCTTCTTCTTCAAGTTTCCAAAACTTTCTCCAAACTTGAGAGTAAAATAAAGAGTATGAAAATTATATTATGAATCTGATGTTGTCTAATAATACTGCCAAAACTGATACTAAGCTATAACTCTCAATCAGTATTTATAGTTTTCAAAAATCTATGCTTCGGCGGATCATTCGGCGACATTAGTCGGAATCGCCGACCAACTCGGCCATTAGCCCTTTGGTGTACTTCATAACCATCTTGCACCATCCTTCGACATCGTCGTGCTCTGGGTCATTGGGCAACATAGTACTGCTTCACAAAATCCTCGGCGATACACCGACTACTCCCCTTTTCCGCCGACTTGATCCTTTCCTTCAGGGATCAGCACACTGGAACTAAAGGCGAAGTGAGACCCTTTGGCGATTCGCCAAGTGAACTCGGCGATCCTCGGGCCTTCATTTTCCTGTTCTTTTAATCTTTTTTCGCTCCCTTTTGTGAAGTAGTGTCCATGCTTTCCTTCAAACTTCAAATTCCTGAAACTTAAAGGTTTTCATCAGATATTGATATAAAATAGGCATTTGAAGACACAATTTCTATTAAAATATAGCTCTAAATGAGTCCAATTTGTGGACTCAATAACACCCCCAACTTAAACTTTTGCTTGTCCTCAAACAAACTCAAATTCGGCTGTTCAAAAAGGGTGTCTCAAACAGTGCTAAACAAGAGTCAATCATGAATGTACACAACAAGACTCAAATTTCTTATGCAAAGATCAATTGTGTACTCAAGGATTCAAGTTGTGACACACCATTACCAAAGATTCTCATGCTCGCAATACTTGCTACTTGTGCAAGTTCAAGCTCAACAAAAAGTATCTAAATGCCCTCACATAAATAATGATTCCATATTCACACATAGAGGTTACTCAATTTAAGATTAGGAATCAGATGCAACCCTCACACAAAAAGAGGAACACAATGCATGTTTTCACCCATAGGTTACCCTTAATTTCTGATCCACATTCAATTTGGCTTACTCAAGATCAAAAAGGTCTTTTCAAGGCTTGTAATGGGGCTGAGTGCAAAGATATGGTCATTTAGGCTCAGTGACTTCTTCATCCTCATGAAGCGTGGGGTTCTCAAAACGTCCTTTTTTCCTTCCCTTATTATTTTTTTTCTTTTAGTGCTTTTAAGTCATGTATTTACTCTCCATGTATTGCTTGGAAACCCAATTCCTTTTTACACTTTTTAGTCCACAATATATATATATGAAGGGTTTCCATTTTGTTTTGCAATACCATAGGTTAAGGGAGACTTTTCTTGCACTTCTTGACTTCTCCTTTTCCTTTTCGCCACACCCCTAACTTAGGCTTTGGCTATTCACTAAACCACATATCAAGAGGATTATAGGTAGTGGGTTAAGTAAGTCTAGGGTTCATCAAGGTTCTTCCAAAGAAAGGTAAGGCTCAAAGGGTGTTCAAAAGAGTTTCACACACTCACGGGTAGGCCAGAAAAGAGGTATATGTCAAATTTGGCTCATACTCTTTAAAGTTGCCTAAGATCATATCAAGAGGACACCTTTCTAAATCAATCAGAACATGAATCTATCAACACAAAAGGTGTGGGCCTCACCCCACCAGAAATAAATGCAATTTGTCCTCAAATGCAATTAACATAGAATTTGAAAGGCAGAATAAAAAAATAGAGAGGGAGGTAAAGAGAGGTCCTGTCTATGCAGTCTCTCTCCCTGTCAAATTCTCAGTAGCTGCTGTAGCAATGTATGCATAGGTATCAGTACTCGGAGTCATGTTTGAGGTTTGGATATCAAGAACCGGAGCTATCTCTGAAATATCAACATTGCTAGGTCTACTAGGAGTGACCACCTGTCAATTCGCCCAATAGGCATGCACAACAGCATAGAACTCCCGGGCCCACGAGGGTAATTTAGGGGTTCGTGGAATCTTTGAAATAGGTTTTCGACCTGAAGATGCATAGACTTCCCTATATCCCTTACCCTTTCCGTTATCTTCCTCCCCACCAGACATGGGCGGTGTAGTAGCTTTTCCTTTAGATGTAGCAGTCTCCTCATTTACTACCTTCCCCTTATCTCTCTTGTGCTAGTATGATTCTCTCAGCAGCTTTTGGTTTTACCATAGCTGCAAACCCTTAAGAAAATGTTAGAAAGCATCTAGTTTCACAATTAAACGGTTGCGTACAGTCTTGCTGCTTAAGTAGGCTAAGGGCACTCCTTTCTGTGAATCGATGACATCTTTTGGCAAGCCAGGCCTAGCTTGCTGAAGACTATCACATAAATCATGAAATTAAAGGCGAGGTGGGGACATTAGGCAAAACGCCGAGTGGTTTGGCGAGGTCGACCTAGCTCGCCAAATGAACCAACGAGTCTATTCTCAACCCATACTCTCGAATTCAATCTCACAAACCGAACTTTTGCTTAAAGCACAAATACATGGGATTTCAACAATTTAAGCAAATTGCATAATTTTTTCGAATGAACCACACGTATAGATGAGACCATTCAGAGCGACCCATCACATCTCAACAAGATAAGGATGCTGCAAATGAGTATATATCCTATAGATTAATTTTTGGGTTTCGAACTACAAACCTTTGATGCTGACTATGATAGAACTGAAGTGCTAGGAAGCAATGTACTCCTAAATCCGTGCACAAGTCAGCGACCAAGATACTTATGGAATGCAGGAATATTGACAATACTAACTAGGTGTGAGTTTGTCAAGTTTAAAAGTGAGCAAAAGTGAGGAGTTTTAAACTTTAAAACCTTCTACCATTTGGCGTTGTCCAGTATGCAGACATTCGGCAATATTAATCGCACCCGCCGACCTACTCCGCGATTCACCGAGTGGTCACTTGCCCCGCTGATTTCCATAGGATCTTCAGTTTCTTGGGGTTCAAAATGGCTGTCTTAATCACGGACGCCGATCAAATTGGCGATTCGCCAAACTGCTCTTTGAGCTCACCGAGGTTTACAGGTTCTTCTGAGTTGAAATTGTGTTAAGCAAATTGGCCGATAAAGTCGGATACACCGACCTCTTCAGCAATTTACGAACCGGATCATTAGCTTGCCAATCTGCATTCTCCAAACACTTTCCTCATCTAAACCTGCAAAACCAACACACCATTACTGTAACAACCCTCAAAATAAAGTAGGATAAGGTAGAGCCTCACATGGGTTTTATGCATTAATAACTTGTCCAAATAATGAAAAATATCCTTTTAAGTCAGTTTTAAAGAGTTTGGAAGTCAAACGTCAAGGGACGACCAAGACGTTCGGAAACTAGTCTTTTACGTGTTGGTGCGTTCTAGTATGTTGTTCATGTTTTTATGTATTGCTTGGAGTCTAAAATCAGTAGAGGTGACCCTAGTGTCTTAATAAATGTTTTTAGGGTCAAAATATGTGGATACGACGCCCCGGGGGCCAACCTAAGGGTCCCAAGGAGGACCCCAACCTTGGCCAAGCAAGCTGCCAAGGCAGCTTGAACAAGCTTGGAGGGAGCATATCCCTATCGCGGACTAGCTCCACCAAGGGACAAATGTTTGGTCCGTGTCACGGACTCTACTGTCCCGGATTTAATTTATGAAAACTTCTGGGAACACCTCCGCGTCGCGAACTTGTTTCCCGATGAAATCTGCGAAAATTCAGGTTTGACTTGTTTAAAAGGTCCAACTAAGTGAGGGGTAGTTTGGGTACTTTGGGGAATTATTATAAATGGTTATTCTACCTATTTTAGGGTATTTTAAGTTGGTTTAAACCCCAAAACCTAAAATTAGACCCAGTCTTCAAATTGACCCTTCCCTCTCAAAATAGATTCTCTCAAAAACTCCATTTAAGACCTTGATAAAGCTGAAGCTAGATGATGGGTTTTCAACTGATTTATTCTTCAATTTCATGGGTCTTCATTAATTAAGGTTTGGTAACTCTTGATTCTTGAATAAACACTTATTCAAGGAGTTCTATCAAAGATTTTCAAAAGTGATTCAAAGACCAAAATTCTCAATTTTCAATCTAAACATGGGTTCTTTGTCAAACGATTTTCTAAATCATTAAATTGATGAATTAATGTGGAATTAATGTTTTTAAGACAATTTTCAAAGGAATTCTTAAAGAACCCATGATCCCCAAATTCTTGAAAATTGGCCTATGATGTGGGTCTTTGTGAATATAATCTCTGTTGGTGAAATTATGTTTAGATTAGATTTTATTGATGTTTCCTATGATTATCTGTACTTATTCATGTTGAATTGTTGGTATATTGATGAGTTGAGGATTATGTCCTTATAGGCAAAGTTATGGGTTGATCCATTTGTTTATGGAATTGTACTTAGACTATGTTTATGATATTGAATTACTTTGTTGGCCCCTATTGCTACCTATGTCAATTGATTATGAATTGTTGAGGATTGATCCATGGAGATCATGGCTTGGAGAATTGGTAAGTTGACCTAACTTCTAGTCTATAGTATGAGAATTGATGTTGTGTGGTTTGATCCACTTATGGTGGAGGTGTTCACTTCTTGTAGATCTATGCATGTTGAGATCATGTCCTTGAAGGCAATAGATGTGAAGTGAATTGATGATTATGATGCATATGTTTATGAAGTTATGCTATGAAGGTTATGTATGAAA
>JAJOOR010045137.1:0-11711 GCA_036250505.1 Solanum acaule
GCCACCCCCACCCATGCCACCACCATCAAAAGTTTTTTTTTTAAAAAAAAAATCAATTTTTATGTCAGCCCCCTTCCTATCACCACCACCACCCCCCCCCGCCACACCCTTCAAAAAATTTTTTATAAATATTTCAAATTAAAAAAATTCCTTATGACGCCCACCTCCACACCCCCCTCCAATCCCCGACAATTTTGTTTTTTTAAAAAAAAAATATTTTTGAAAAATATTTTAAATTTTTAAAATTTCTTCTTTTACGCCATTCCTATCCATTTTGGAATTGTTGTCAGGGTCGTGTCCTAGAACGGATGTCAGGGTTGGGTACTTGATCGATTATCGGAATTTATTTTCGGGTCAAAAATTATTTTCTAAAAGAGTATTTTCTAGTCTCAAGCCAAAAATAAAAGATATTTTCTAGAAAGTGTTTTTTATTCACCAATCATACATAAAAAAATATTTTTTACTCATCAACCAAATATAAGAAAATAAGTTATAAATCCACTTGTTTTTCAAGAAAAACATTTTCCAACACCACCCTAAGGGTATGAAAAATAAATGTTTTCCATCAACACCCTAAGGGTGGGTATGAAGAAAAAAGTTTTCCATCGAATGAAGGATTAAGTTGATTATGCTTTCTATGTCATTTTGGTTTCATTCTTAAATACTGTATAGTAGCATTTATATCTGTTCAAATCCCAGATAGTCAATTTATTTAAATTCATATGGGATGTACTGGCATGTGTACTATCCCTAATGAGTTCTGGACTCCTTTCTTCCTTGCATTTCCAAAATGGGCCACGGAGGCCCAAATATTATTTGTTTCTCGTCAAATTGGAAGTTACTTTCTCTGTCCCTAATTACATGTCCACTTTTCTTTTTTAGTTGTCCATAATTACTTGTCTATTTCTACAAATCAAGAAAGGATTAAAAAAAAATTACTTATTATACCCTCAATTAATTACTTTGGAAATGTAGAACTTCTTGAAAAACTTTAAATTTTTAATTCATACACTTTATAATTAATAGGGGTAAAATAGTAAACTCACTATGTCAATCATTGTTTTCTTAATAGATGTGTCAATTTAAAAGTGGACAAGTAATTAGTGACTGAGGGAGTATGTTGTAAGGAAAGATAATATCCATGGGTCAAATGCCGGAGAAATCACAACTTGAATTCAATGGGTCAAAGATCCGAGAAAATTGAGTCTCTAATATGGGTTCTTTTAAACTTATCTTAATTTATTTCTTTATTTCGATTGTAATCTAGTTATCTTTATTATTTTTTTGAATTTTATAGTTGTAACTTAAATGAATCCTCAATTGGGTTGTCATTTTTGAATTCAAAGTCCTATTATTTTTATTATTTCAACTATTATGTCTTGAATGAATTTCAACATTTCTCATCATTTGCTAAAATTATCTAAGACAAATTGAAAGGTTCTTTTTTCTAAAAATGAAATCATGTGTTTATTTACTTATCACATCTTCTTTAAAATAGGCAAATATCTTTCAAAATTTTCAAGTTTTAGCAAAAAAAATCATTCGCCGGATAACCACGGTTCATGCGCTAACAAACACTTTAAGTGTTAATACCTTTTTAAAGTGGAAATGAGAATCCTGTACCCATTCTTTGAAACTTCTAAAAAAAATCTGTTTTAAATCTTTTGAAATTAAATTAAATGATTTCTTGATTTTTTTTAAAAATTAAGTTGTGATTCCATGTTATTTTCAACATTGTGCGAAAGTTGTTAGAAGTATTGAGACTTTGGATATTTTCATATATTTTCAACAACTATTTACTCTCTTTTTTTCAACATTACCTATAAAGCAACATCAACTAAGAAACAATTTTCATAGCATATGGTCGATATTAGATCGGATCAAAGTCAAATACTATTAAAGTGCACCCAATATGCTCCTATATTCACTAGAATATGAAAGTATTTCACTATTCATAAGATAAATAGTAGTGTGAGAATATAGCTAAAAGAATACCAATTGGCATACAAGTATACATGTGAAACTTAAGAAGCAGATCAAAAATATAATTCCATTGAAAGAAATGAACACAATTAGATGAAATAACAACTTGAACACCAAGAAAAATAATGAAGTTCACCAAAGTATTTCATGGCTAACAGATGGAAAGGGAGCTAATGAATTGATCTAAGCAAAAGTGAATGACTACAATTACAAATAAGTGATAAAAGCCTCAATGAGCTGCTGGTCTATATGATCTGTTCATATATATAATGAATATAAAGGGGATATTGGTAAGAGAAATTGGTAACCTAGTATAATACAAATCACAAACTATGAGTTCTATAAGTACATGGACACTGAGTCCTAATATTTTGTTTTGAACTTGTTAAATCTTGCTCAAATTTAAAAGGATGTTGTTAAAATTATCTTCATAAGCAGTCATTGTTAAAGCACAAAGATTCAAAGTTTGAAAATTAGATTTTCATAAATAAGTACTATTATGAATGGGTATTGTTGCAAAAAATCAGTTACATATTGAAGAGCCTGAATATGAAATTTTGGGTGATTTGGTGTAGATTTGAGGTGTTTTTGAATGTATTTGGTGCTTGAATTCAAGGAAGACAATGAAGTCAGTTTTTTTTCTGTATAATATTTTATATGGTATATAAATACCTATTGTAATTTTTCATGTTATTGTATATCGAGTGTATATAATATTATATATCAAGTTTTAAATTATTTTGTAAAAAATATATATTAAAAAGTCTTGTATATTATTGTATACGGTATGTATAAAGTTGTATACCAAATTGTGTTTTGAACTAAAGATTTATAATGTGAGTTTTGGACTTTATTTTTACAACTAGGTAATGAAAGGCTTATTACGGGCCCAATATTACAATCATTTGTACGTATTTAATTAGTTTTTCAAAAAAAAAAAATTATCATCAATATTTTTGAAAATACAAAGTAAATGATAATAGAAATCACATTCTATAATAAAATATTTTTATCAAACAGTAACATATAACTTATATAAGTTGCATTAATTATTAATACAATATCATATGTATGCTCCAATGCTTATTATAACATCATGTCAAATACATACACGGTATTTGAATTGAAAAAATAATTAAATGATTTTTTTTCTATTTTATTTAAATATTATTCAAGGGAATAAATTAGAATTATAAGTGTCAATATATTGGCAATTTTATAATATTATACGAAGCAACAAAATCTACTGATCCATTTATAGATTAAATTTGGATACATTTAAACTCGATTTATAGGTGTTTAACTGATAAAAATAACGACCTTCTTGATAAAATAAGAATGAATTGTATCATTCTTTATGAATTAATAAATGATGAGAAAAGAATTACGGCTTTATGTCTTTTCTTATATACGTCATGATTAGGAACACAATTTTGTATAGTAAGCAAATAGTTTTTTCTAAAGTGATTTGTATACCTGAAGAAGAAATTTATAACCTCAAATAAAGAGAATCAAAAGACATTAACAAAAATTAATTTAATGTATATTACAGTAATTTGACATGAGATAGTTAACACTATAATTTATATAACTTGTATAAAATGATTTTAAATGATGATAAAATGATAAATAAATATGTGTCTCTGTAAATCTTTCTTATATATATATATGATTTGTATTATGTGAAGACAGTGAAGTTTTTAGATAATAGAGAAAAAGAAAAAAAATATAAAAATGAATTCCACTTGCTTTTAGGTCAGTTCTAATAAGATCGCCCATTGATTGTGGAGAAACATATAGATAAATTTAATTAAAAGAGTACGATATTTTTACCTTATATGTCATATAAGTGAAAGTAAATAAAATAATGTATAAAAAATGAAAAGAATTGTTTTTATTGACATAAATACATTATTTGTTAATTTCATGATAAGTTAATACAAAAATTACAAAGATAAAATTTTAAGAATTGCATCAGTATTACACCATTTCCCAAGTATTTTTGGGGCCAAATTTAGAGTCTTGATTCAAGTGTATTGCAATTGTTATGTGAGGAGTCAAGAGTAGTTAAGTGTCTGAAATACATGGGCATAGTGACAAACTTCATAGTGCAGACTGTTACATTAAAATGTTGAATTAATTCTAAATGAAATTAGTAAAAGTTTACAAAAATAGGGACATAATAACTAATTTTACCTATATGTATATTGAAGTGGTGTTGCTTTAAGTAAGATCAAAAGGATTGGTCTTATAAGTATTCATGAAATCAAGATGAGCAGATGATCATGAACGTGTTAAAGCAAATATTGAGTTTTCTAAGCTACAAATAATATTATGTGTGACAATTTTTATTTTGACACACGGAGTTATGATTCAAATCTTTTAAGATATGAGTAACTTCGTCAGAACTTTAAAGTACTTGCACTAACGAAAAGTTCAAATAGTAATACTCTTTGGTATTATGGAAAAATATTACAAACTAATAGGAGATTGTTGGATATTTTGTAATATATATAGTGGTTTTATATTAAATAGACGCATTTGTTCATGAAAGAACATGATTATTATGAAAAGTCATATCACGAAAGAACATAACTATTATGAAAAGTCATATTTTAAGTTCTATAAATATAAGGACTTTCTATAAATGACCGATAGAAAAATATGCAAGTATATACAAGTACTTTGTTATATCCTGAAGGAAATTGTATGTATTTGCCCCAATATATATACAAGCAATATCTCTTTCAGAAAAGTAATTCTTCACGCCTCAAAATCATTTTTTTCTTCAATTATATTTTCTATTATTTTCTAACATGTATTACTCCTTTTGTCTCAATTTATGTGATTTACTTTCATTTTTAGTTAATTCAAAAAAAAATGACATATTTCTATATTAAGTAACAATTTAACTTTAAAATATATATATCACCGTTAATGAAATAATTTATAGCCAAATAAATTTATGTCATTCATTTTAGATCATAAATTTTAAAAATCTTCCTTTCTTTCTTAAATTTCGCGGGGAGTACTACTTAATTATTGTGGCTTTGGAAGAGTAAATGATTTTCTTATCAATGTCAATCACTTATTGTTTGGTCAGAATGAATCTCCAAGATATGCTTTCTGGGTCCATTTTAATAAAATAAAATTATTTTTGGGACCATAGAAAAAAACAATGGAGCTCAGTTTTCAAAATATAGCTGTCGAACGTAAATAATGGAGCTTTGTTTTAACGTACAACATACATAGAAACTGATAACCTAGAAAGATAAATAATATTTTACTATAAAATTTCACATATTTAATAATAATTTAATTTTAATTTTTCATTTCATCTTTTATAGTAAGATATTTTCAACTTAATTTTATTATTATTATTTTTTTTTTTTTATTTTTTTTTGTGTTTAGTCGAATATCTTCACGTGATTGAGAAGTATTCAATTTACATTATGCAGACTGTAATAAACTCTAATCTCAAGGAGTGGACCCAGATTGTACAAAGAGTTAAATACGAAATAAAGTTAATATTAGTAGATCAGAATTTATAAGTGCTACAGAAAAAAAGTAATATTAGTAGACCCCAATCCCCATATTGGACAAATCACGTGCTACAGCAAAATTATGTCCCTTTTTTTGGTTTAATTTTGATTTTTTATTTATTTCTTTTTTCTTGTTATTTTTAACAAATCAAGAAAAGATAATATATTTTTTTACTTATTATGTTCTCATTTTATTTAGAAAGTTATTTTTTTTTTAAAAAAAAGTAGAACCTCTTTAATAAGTAAATTGATTTTGAAATTCTATTAATTGATAGAGATAAAATGGTAAACTCACTATGTCAACTATTATATATATAAATATATATATATATATATATAATAGTTGACATATATGTTTTACACTTAACACTAGTTATGCTTAAGAATCAATTTACAAGATATAAGAGTAATGAACTTATCTTTATCGATTAATTTGGTGGAAAATTAAGTAGAAACTACCCTAATTCGCCCCTCTCAAACCCAAAAAGAATGATGCAGAAAATACAAAGTTTTGGAACATGTTCTGCATAAAATAACAACTTACCCCTTAATGGCAATCTCGCTATAGCGGTTGTCAGCCCGCTATAGTGCCTACACATTCACGCTATAGCAGCCTGCTATAGTGCCTACACATTCACGCTATAGCGGCCTATCGCCTGCTATAGCGAATTGGACGAACTTTAGAGACTCAGAAACTCCTGAAAAGTCTCTTTGTTGCAATATACCTTCGACCCTTGATGTCCCACACTATCCCCTCTACGCCAAGTTCAATTTCGAGAGTTTTACACCCCCGAACTCGATTTCGTAAAGTCCTTTCCTTACTTTTTTGGCTACTAGAAAATATAAACCAAGCCTAGATATTTCATCCCGCCCATTCCTAGATGGCCCCAAACCTCACCTCGCTCAGATTCCGTTTAAAACAGACCTAGCCTAGAACATTTAAGTTACTATTCAAAAAGTTGTTTGGCTCGAGTTCTTTCACCATTGTCCTAGTCATAATGATCGGGGTGGGTCGTTACAGGCATAAGGTTAGGATTTGAGTATTATTTGGGTAATTTTAGGCCATTAATTATTGAGTATTGCGTTTTATTATTTGTTTAGACCAAGAACATGCCAAGGCATTGAAAAAGGAAAAAGCTCGGATTCTTTTGATTTTTCAAGGCTTGATTTGAGGTAGGTGATGATTGTGTGTTTTGCAACGTATGTATGTATTCATATATACTGCTTTTTAGTATTAGTTGTGTAATGCATATGAAGGGAATTAAAAGGCTAATGTGAAATGACACAATTTGATAATCTCATGCAATAAACCTGTTTATTTACTCGTAGTTTCAAGTGTGATTGTTCATTGTGATTGTGATTGTGCATGCTATTTGTGATTAGTGATTGACTCGGGTACCACGTCGGTATAGGATACTAACAATTGGCTCGGATACCAAGCCTGTATGAATCATTTATGGTTGGCTCAGATACTACGCCTGAAAAATAATGCATGCACTAGTTTTGTGTATTACTAATACACTCTATTGTGTACTAAGGTGTGTATCACTAATACCATGAATTTCTAGGTATTAGTAATACAATGATTTTAATGCATACATTAATATGTTTAAAGACTCAGTTACCCCTAAAAACCTTCTTCTTCTTCTTTTTTTTACATTTTTTTCCACCATAATTGTGAAGGGTATCTTTATAAATAATTTTTTTCATGCAATACATGCTATTTTTAATGCACCAAACAAATAATGCATAAAATAATATATCTATAATTAATGCAAGCATTACTAATTCAAACATTATTAATGCAAACATTACTAATACACTCTATTTAGTATTATTTTTATACACTTTATGAAACGACCCCTAAGAGTTGTGTGCGTGGGTTTATGAGAGGACCGGGTATGTACATTTTGTGATCATGTGGGACATGTTTCCACGCATTGGTTGATTTAGGATAATGTGATTGAAATATGTATTATGTTGTTACTGTTGGTATATGTTTTTGGTCTGTATTACTATTCTATGGTTACTTGTTTACATTCATGTTTTAGGAACTATTTATATGATACTATTAATACACAGTGATTGTGTAATGATTATGCATTATCTTTTCTTGTTGAGTACATGACATATTCAGGTGGTTGATACGAGACCCCAGTTAAGAAACGTTTGACATTCTAATCCAAGGGTGAGCTACTCTTTCGGGCTGTCATGAATTCTTCTCCACTTCTTGGTCCATCCTTCAGACACAGACACTAAGATTTTTAGGTTTATGCTTTTTAGTTTTTGGGGTTGCATCCCCATTCCTGACTACTTAGAGTTTTGATTCTATAACCTTCAGATTTTATGTGTTAAATTCCACAATTGTTATGTTTGACAATTGATTTGGTTTATGGGAACTAAATCCATTTTTATTTTAAATCATTATGTATGTCTATTGTCTTTTCGGATTGAGTTAGTAATTGGTTCTTTCATTGAAGGGTTAGTATGGATGTCACTCACGGTGAGTCAGACTCGTGACACAGTCGAGTAGATGTGATCAATGCAATGCCGTAGCGCGTGCACGAATCCAATATTTTTTTCTGCTATTTATTTTTAAAAACAATAAATACTTATTGAGGATTTATTTTAGAGTTCATTTTTTGAGTTTTACACCTTTATTCGACAAAAATAACACTTCTCTTGCCATCAAAATTGTGAAGAATTTCTTGACTATTGAATTAATCAAATCTTTGGCTTATTGTTTCTCATTACAAATCATTGTAAGCATATTTTCTTACCTATTAATTATTATTTCAAGATTCTATTAGTTGGAAATTTTTTATTTTTTTAAAAAAATTATCCCTTAATTTTTTTTTGGGTTAGGAAACATAGGCAAAGAGAAGTAAAGCACGTCGGCGACAACTTTGCCCGTTTCTGGTTTGAGAAAACAGCCAGCAATGCCATCGGAGCGACATCGAAATAAGATTTTTACGCCTAAGATTATATAGTCAAGGGCGAGCAGTGTGAAATTGGGGGAAATCCATGCATGTGAGAGTAAGCTACCTATGGAACAATGACCACCTTTAGATAAAAAGGTGACCCTGTAAACTAATGAAACAGTAACGAAATCCATTAATCTGGAGCACAGTACTGCAACGAAGAGGGATCTAAAGGAGAAGGATAGAGACAATACTGGGTAATACCCAAAACTACACAAAGGAAATTGGAGCTTCTGGATGAACCTAAGTGCAAATAGGTTAATTTCTTTGATACCAATAGATTGTCGGCTAAGGGTATGAGACTCCACTATGTGGCTCCGGTTATGAAGAATTGGGAGAAGGTAGTTGAACTAGACAAAGCAGAGGTGGAGAAGGCTACAGAGGAATGGGAACATGCTCTGATCTGATATATAGTTGGGATTCTCCTACCATAGCTTTTGTGGAAAGATACATTGTTCTCCAAGTGAATACTGTGAGTAAACCAAAGGTATACTACCATGATGATGGGTACTTCTTAGTTCAATTTGCTAAAGTAGATGATAGGAATGAGTATTTTACTGAAGACCTCATTTGATGAACAATTTTCTTATTATTGTGAAGGTCTAGAGTCCTAAATTTGATTTTAACAAGAAAGTACTATAAATAGTGCCAATTTGCGTGAAATATCCCAATCTCCCTCTTGATTGTTGGAGTATGGACTTAGGATTAGTAGTGGCCTTGGGGTTCCTTTGTATGCGAATGAGTGTACTACTAAAGTAGATCAAACATCCTTTGCACGAGTGCTTATTGAAATGGATGTTTCTAGGGAACTAACAAAGAAGCTAGCTGAAGCTGGAAGATCCCAATGACAGAGTATTTGAGCAAATAGTACAATATGAATGGGTACCTAAGTATTGTGACAAGTGTATGCAGGTGGGAGACAAATGACATACTTAATAAGGGATTCAACCTCCAATACTACCTAGAAGGGTGAGTAAATGGATACATAAGATTGATGTAAGAAAAAAGGGGAGGTGGAGACACGATGGGCTAAAGAATAAGCAGTCATACCTAAAGAGGAGGCCTCAAAGCAGGTGTCATCAAAATCATCAGCTAAAACTACTCCCAAGGAACAACTTGCTTACACACTCTTGATGAAAAATGGATTCGACACACTAAATGTGTATGAACGTGGGAGTACAAGTGTGGGAGATGGTCGATATATGCACAAAGAGGGGGAGGGGGTGGACTAACTAATAATTCATATGCAATTAATCACCTGGAACACTAGAGAGATTAATAAAATTCATAAATAGAAGGAACTTTAACTGTTTATGAAGGATATAATGTTATGTGTTATAGCTATATTAGAACATAAAGTAAAGGAAGACACAACAAATAAAATGATTCAAAAAATTGCTCCAGGATGGAGATACGAAGAGAATTATGCTTTCACTGCTAAGGTTAGGATTTGGATACTATGGGATCCTCAGTATGCCGAGAGTGATGTGGGAAATAAATTTAATCACATATACAAACTAGAGTGAGAGTTAAAGGTAGTGGGGCAGCGTTTATGTTTGTTGAAGTATATGAATTACATAAAGTTCATGATAGACTGAAGCTTTGGGAGGACCTCAGGGATTTGGTTGCTAATACTCACGGGCCAATGCTATGTATGAGGGTTTATAATGCAATACTAAAGGCAGAGGATAGGCCTCAAGGTAGTCCAGTGCAGGATATAAAAGTCAAGGATTTTAGTGACTTTTTGTTGGATGCTGGGATGAATGAGTTGACGATAGTTGATGGTTCATACACTTAGACTAATTGACACACTTGTATGAGGATTGATAAGGATGTAGTTAATGCTGGATGAATGCTTCAAATGCCAGCTATGGAGGTAAAGATTTTAAGGCCATGAATATCTGATCATGTTCCTCTAAGTTTGGCACTGGATACATATTGCAAGAATACTTATAAAATGTTGAGATTCTTTAATTGCATTACAGACCATATTAGGTTCATTTAAATAGTTAATCAAGCTTAGCAAGGACATAAGAAAGGAGACGTGGAGACAGTCTGGTAAAAACTCAAAAAGATGAAAAATGTACTCAAAGAGTTGAACAATTTTGAGTTCATAAGGGGTAAAGAACAAGATCCAGCATATTAGAGAGAAGCTTCAACAAGTAGAAACTGATATTATAGATCATAATGTGGTGCATGATAATAGGGAGTAATAAAAGGAGTTGAGAAAACAATTGGAGAAATGGAGTTTGGTTAAGGAAAGTGTTATGAGACAAAAGTCTAGGGTGCAGTGGTTGAACCTAGGGGATGCTAATACATGATACTTTTTTTTCTCATATGAAAAATAGAGTGGTCCAGAATACTATAACTAGTCTCACTATTGGTGCAGTTATAATTGTGCATTCTCAAAAAGATATTATGGAAGAGGCAATGAATTTCTATCAGGGATTGTTTGGACAAACTACTACTTGTTTACCAATATAATGAGGAGGGGAACAATGTTGAATAGAGCTCAACAGCTTCAGCTAACACCTTTAGTAAAAAAGATGAAAGTGAAAGCAAGTCTGTAGGGCATTAGTGCTCTAAAAGCTCTAGGAAAAGATGAATTAAATGTTGTGTTTTTCAAAAGTACTTGGTCACTAGTGAGGGAGGAGATCACACAAGCAGTCTTGAATTTCTTTGACACTGGTGAGATGTATTAGCCTATCAATTGTACTTCTGTGACATTCATACCTAAGGTGGAAAATCCAGCTAGAATAAGTGAATATAGGCCAATTAATTTGCTCAATAATATACAAAGTTATCTCAAAGTGATCACTAGGTTGAAAATGGTCATAGAGAGTTTTGGATCCTAACCAATCAACATTTATACAGGAAGGGCTTTGAATGACAATGTGATATTGAGTCATAAAATTGTGAAAGGATATAGGAGACAAGGGATTTCCAAAAGTTGTATGGTGAAAATTGACATGAAAAAAACATAGGATTCTCTAAAATGGACAATTTCGGAAAAAATTGATACGCTCAAATTACACCTCTCTAAAGAAGTATAAGCGATCGTCTCAAGTAAAGAACCCTACTTGTAGGTTGGGGTCGATCCTACGAGGAATATGGTTTAGACTTAACTTTAACTTACAATTATAATCTTTTAGTCAACGTATTTCTGAGACAAGTAAGTAAAGAGGGGAGGGGGGGGGGGGGGGGT
>JAJOOR010045139.1:0-10429 GCA_036250505.1 Solanum acaule
AAAAGTGGGTCCCACACCCAGTATCATTTTGAGCCAGATTCCACAACTGCCATCTAAAGCCTCGGGAAGTGAACAAAGGGTCGTTCTAGACCAAAATCGATATTCCGAAGCTAACCTAACTGTCAGAATTTTCATCTGAGCACGTCTTCCAAGAAGGTTGACCAAAGTCAACTTTTCAAGTTATAAAAATCTCCAAAACAGGGAGACGGGCCTAAAACCCAAACGAACGACCAGGCGACCGAACAGTCAGTGCCAGCAAGTCATAAATGACTTGGGGTCGCTACAGGAATGCTCTAAACGAGGGAATGAATGCTTTAATTTAAAAATGACTTGGAGGGTCATTACAATGCTGATCCCGGTTACCTGTATCTGCATCCTAATAAGATGCAGGACAATTGGCATCAGTACATTGAATGTACGAGCATGCAAGGGGAAAACTAAACATGACATACACTTGAATGAATCTGGAAAGAACACTTACCTTGGCTTTACTCAACACAAGAATACTCAACTCAAATACAAAGTAAAACAACAATAAAGGTGTAGTTTATACAAAACATTTATAACACTAAATGACAACTCAATGTATTAAAGAAATACAATAATAACTCAATTACATATAAAGTAATATAATATTGTAGGAGTTTCTCTAGCCGATAACCATCACTATGAGCTACTGTGATGATACAACGTCTCGCTCACACTGCCAGAACTGTCCTATAACTTCCAAGATATAGAACGCCTCAACAAAATGGATCCACTAGTCTATGCTAAAAAGAACTAAGGAATCATCTAAAAAGTATGATCCTTTTCTACCCTATCATTTTCTACCCATGATGGCTATATGGTTTATGGAGACATTGAGTTATTATGAACTCGACCCCATATCGGTGCTCAATACTACTCCCAAAAGATACTCAACCCATATGTTTTGAAAAAACAAACTTTGTCTGTGAATTGAGGTAATTACTCAAAAACATAGCTTAAAAGCTCTCTTGGAAATCGGTGTTTCCTCTTTTGTTTAAATGTAAAAACATTTAACTCTGGGAAATACTTAGTTCCCGTATAACTTTTGAAGAAATGAACTCAACTTTTTACTCTTTTCTCAACTTAAAACTCAAATCTTTAAACAAAGTTAAAACGTTTGTGAAAGACTTTTAGAAAACTCTTTGAACTCATCTTGACCTGACTCTTAAATTTCCTTGAATTGAATTATGGATTCAAGGCTTATGATCTCATTTTTATGGATGATTTCATGGTGTTTAGACATACCTTAGAGTGTAGAATTCAACTAGAAGACTTAGTACGTTGCTATGGAACTCCTACGGAAAGAAGTAGGAAAGGGTGGAAGACCTGGCGTCCCTGACGCTCTGAGCGACATGGGGCGCCAAGGGCAAAAATTCAGAAGCTGGGTTGGGGCATTCTGGCTGAGGCGGTGCCCCAGAGCCCATAATTCAGAACCTCAGTTGGGGTGCTCTGGCTGGGGTGGCACCCCGGGCCCCTACCCAGGTGAATCCCAACTTTTCTTGCTCATTTTTCAACTCTGAACCCTCTAAATCAACTTGGTTCTTTCCCCAAATACTTAGATTCGACTACACAACCAAAATATGTAAGAATCTACTCCGAACAACACCTAAATTTCATGAATCAAACTCAAGAAACTACTCCACAACTCCAACAACAAGAACTTTGAACCATTTCAACAAAATTCCATAAAGAACTAAATATCTATACTTTCAAGAACACAAATTCGCTTAAATAAATTCATATTTGGCGCATGGGTGAACTACCCCAACACTATGTGATCTCACATAACTCGTAGGGATCACCCCTTGACTAAATCTACAAGCAATTCTTGAAGAACTTGGCAATTCTTGCTCCTTCTCCTCTTTTCTCCTTTTCTCTTCTCCCAAAACCCTAATCCTTTTTGACAAAGCGTAAAATAAATCCTATCAGTTTAGACCCTATCTTAATTACCAAAAACGAAATTAAAATAACAGGGTATGGAAAAGACAAAATATCCCTTAAAAATCCGGTTTTGATTTTCCTTATCTAGACAACCCAACTTCAAATCGGCATATCTCCGATATACGAACTCGGAATTGCACAAACTCGGTGGCATTGGAAATATAATTCAGTGATCTTTTCTACGGTATCTTGTAGCACACCTAAATCATCCTGAGCTAGGAGTTATGGTCGTTTGAAGTTGACCAGAAACTCATACTTAACTTTACTTAACCAATCTTCCAGATTTTTCATTCTTTCCAAAAGCGACTCTTTCTAATTCTAGCTCTTTCTAGTTCCTTCAATTAGCGAGATGTTACAGACATCCAGTTCTCCCTCCGCTGCCATTGATGGAACCACTAACAATCCTCAGCCAAAGAGGCGGATGGCTAAGAAAGAAGAAAGAACAACCTAGGGCATGTGAGTGAAACAAATACTTTCCACCAGTGGCGGAGCCAGGATTTTCAGGAAGGATTGTCAATGGTTGACACTTGACAATAGGGAACTTAGGGAACTTTTGCAACACCTTAATTAACCACCACACTAAACCTTCATGGCCTTATGTTAGGAGGCGTCAACACTTGTACATATATATTTATTAAATCAAAATTTGACATATATATAGTATAATTTTCTAGCGAAATGGTGTCAACACCTCTTGGACAAGGATAGCTCCTCCCATGCTTCTCACCTTCTCTTCATAAGGAAGAAGTGGGAAGGAAAGGATTAAAATTTCTCAAAAGTAAGTTTTACCTTTCATTAATTTATTACTCCATATATAATACACATAATCAAAGAGGGATAACACATATATTAACACATAATTGTCAGATTTTGCAAGAAATAGAAACTCTAACTTGGAAAATAAATTAAGAAAACCTTAAAGCTTGCAGTTGATAGCAAATCCTAATACTTAAAGAAAACAAGTTATATTTAGCTAGAAATGAAATTTTTTAGTGGAAAAATTACATAGAAATTAAATCCTATAAAAAGTTAAACCCCAAACCCTAATAAACACATTAATATTTAAAAAGCATACAAGAGAGGAATAAGACTACACATAATCGAATAGAAATAATTAAAAAATGACATATTTTACAACATTTAGATGAGTTAAGATAGATGATATTAGCCCAGTGATATTCACTCGCATGTAACTCTCTTTTCCTCTCTCATGTTGAGGAACAAGCGTAATATTTTTTAAAAATAGGTTAATTTAGTTTAGTGGCTTGAGATTGAATTTTTTTTTAAAAAGAATAAGGGATCAATATTTATGTAGAATAGAAACTATCACTTGCTTCTAATTAATTAAGATTAAAAAAATAAGCATCACATAGAAAAAAAAAAGCCAAATCATTGGAAAATACCCTTAATATAACATTGACGGGAGGAACTTTAGTCAATACAACAAAAGGAACGATGAAATAACAACGATACAAAAGCTAATGCCTTTTTGGGCAATAGCCATTGAATTTATTCGATACAAAAACAAAAGGAAATATCAAATAACATCAATAACAATGATGCTTAATATGTTCTCTGTCAATAAATATATGGTTTAAAGGGTGTTCTACATAACTTCCACCATCGTGTTCGACAAATTCAGCTGCATTTAGAAAATCACCATGACAAAGGCAAACTATCTCCACTTCATCTTTTTTGTTACACAGGTATAACATACCTTCAGTCTTCTTTCCATTTGGTCCTTCACCTCTCGTGGAAACAAAAGTCATATGGTCGAGCATGAAGTTTTTGATCTTCCCTTTAGCAATATAATTCCCTGAATACACAAGTAATTTCTATCCAATGAAAGATGATTTCACATCGAGAACTAAAGGGAAAAAATTGTTTGCTACTTTAATTTTGATACAAATTCAAATTGACTTGCTAAATAAATCAATTCGCAAAATTTTGATACCTTGAGTAGGTGGTTGCTCGGTTTCAACCTCAGCTACACTTGAAGCAACACTTCCATGCGATCCACCTGAAAACTTCAAAAAATATTTTTCATTAGTTATTCACAAAAAAATGATTCATTTTTTCGAGTTAACATCAAAATTACCATTCAATGAAAGCCCTAAATTCAATTCCACATTTTCATTCTCTACACATGAAGTTCCTATGTTTTCTTCGGCTTTCTCCATGTTAGCAAAATCTAAAACCTGAGAAAGCTATTGAATTTCAAACTAAAAAAATTATAAAATGGAAAAAGAAAAACTCAATTAAAGTTTCAATGCAGAGAAACCATTAGACCATTTGGGAGCTTATAAAGGAGAAAATTTCTAGGTGGGAAGATAGAAAAAACGTGAAGAGGTATTTCATTTCCATGGGTTTAGTAAAATAACAAAATAGCCCTTGAAAAGTAACACATGGTTTTTCTAGGAATAGCCTGACCACGTGGTTTAACAAGGACTTTGAAAATTGAACACTAGAGGTAACCATTTAATAGTGACACATGTTACTTATATATTCACTTTATAACTTTTTTTGACCACTTTAAAAAGAGGAAAAAGTTGAATGTATTTTTCTACTATATTTTATTGCTCAAATTTATTAAATGTAATATTATCCCATGATTTTTACTTTCAACATTACTGAATTTAATTGGGTAAACAATAAAAAATTTATTTGTTTAGGGCCTAATACATGCATTTTCAAAATTATCATCGTGTCAAATTTTGACCATTAGATGCATGTATCTGACATATATAGTTTTCAAATATATAAAAAAGAAAAATAATAATTATATTTTAAATGCATTTAAAAGGAAAGTAGGTGTGACAAATTGAAACGAGGGTGTATACCTTTTTCAAATATTTAAGAAGTAAATTATTACATCAATAATGATTTTAGCATGACATCAACAACCTATTTAGGAAAAATAATCAACTAATAACCATTAATAACATAATTAACTTGAATGTCTAGATCTCATAGATTAATTTATATATATATGAAAAAAAAAGTCAGACCAAAAATAGAAAAAAATTAAATGGTTAACAACCTGGCCAATATATAATTAGTGTGGCATTAGCCCTTTAACGAAAACATACAAACAACAACAACAAAAAAAGAGAGTCAAGACTTTGAAAGGGAAACCAAATTCTACATTGTGTATGTCTCCTTTACCCTAATTTCATTTCTTAAGTTTTGTGTTAGAATTTTGATGAATAATTTTGTTTACTAAAATACAGGACTTGTGAACTTAAAGTTTAAATGCCTTATTGACCTGTTTTTATGGTTTATAATCTCCTCAAATTGTAATTATATACTATTACATGGGATAATCTTAGTAGTATTGACTACTAAATTTTCACTTTTTTTGGTGAGATCATTCAATTCCTCACCTTAATTGTAATCTCCTCCTTCATTTTTACCTTTCCCAACCCCTATTTTTAAAACAAAAATATATTAATAAATATCATATATTATCACATTAAAAAATAATGAACAAAAAAAAGGAAACAAAAATTGTCTATAGAAATTATAGTTACGAGTAAATTTATTCTCAGTATTGATGTCTGATAATTTCCACCTCTTCTTAGCCCTATTTTGTTTCTCAACAAAAGAGAAATGCAACATGACTTGCTGGGTTTTAAAATGTGTAAATGAAAAATGAATAGTTGAAACTTATATGAATAGTTGTGATTTTTTTGAAGAATCGCACTTTTCTTGTGACTTTTTGGAAAGGTTGTGACTATTCCAAAGGACTGTGACTTTTCCAAGGTATTGTGACATTTCCGATAAGGCATAATAAGCACGTGTTTACACTATTCTTTGTTGTCTATAAATATATGGGTTTCCTGTAATTATTTTTCAACAACATATTTTTCGAAATTCTTCTTATTCTTCACAAACAAATACTAGTGTATTTTTTTTATGGTTGAGTGGTTCATTGAAGTTGTGATTTCAGGTAGCAATAGTAATATAGCTTGAACAACATGATAAACCAATACCAATTCCCTAGCAACTCTAAAAGTCAGCTTATTGAAAACTCAGCTGAGAAAAAATGGAATATTGAGACAGAATGTGAAGAAATTGATAGGATTAGTAAGCTACCTCATGCTCTTATTGTCGAAGTTCTTTCTTTATTTCCCATAACAGATGCGTTCAGAACAACTATTATCTCTAAAGATTGGCAATATTGGGGAATTGTATCAACAACATTGTTTATGAGAACGAGGAGTATTGTCATTCAGATAGCTCGACAGTGCACAATTTCATTTCCTTAACGGATAATGTACTACATCTCCTTAGCTTCTTTACGATTAAAAAGTTTAGTCTAAAGTTTGTGTTCAGATATAATGATGATGTGTCTTATTTTCCGGTAATTCACAAGTGGAGTTTGTTGTGAATAAGAAAGTGGAGGATTTACACTTGAATATATGGTATACTGTTTAGAGCATGATCAACCCTATAGCTTACCTGAAGTTCTCTGTAGTAGTTCATCCTTCTAAAACTCAACTCTGAGAATTGCAGAACATTAGAAGATTGCTCACTAAATTTGACATCTCTGAAGAGTTTGACGCTGGAAGATTTGTTTCTCCAAGATAAACACATTTAGCAAATAATGTCAAATTGTCCTCAATTGGAATCTTTGAGGCTACGTGAATTTTGTGGTTTTAATCGTTTGCACATGACCTCTCCAAAATGTAGGCGACTGGAATTGATCCATCACGGTCATCTTTACGGGGATTGGAATTCATGCGAAGGTGATACATGTTGCTTTGAAATTGTTGCTCCATATGTTGAACATTTAGCTATTTCTGGGGTTTTTAATTATATGAGAAATAAGCTAAGGGACTTTTCATCTTTGAACCATGCCAATCTTGATCTCTACTGTGATGAATTTGATGAAATGGATGAGAACATAGTGTAAGATCTTTTGGTAACTGCTCGTTGTGCTAATGAGCTAATACTCTAATCATGGTTTATCAAGGTTAGTTATCAGTCCCAAATGTTTCGAGTCATTTTATGTTGATTGTGAATAGATCTCCTGTTTTATATGTTTAATCATTCTTGTGTTTAGATGATTTGTATTTTGATATTGGAAGAGGAAGACGTCTCCTTGCCATTGCTGGAATGCAGATGGTTGACAATAAGTTCCTGTATTTCAAAACTTTCGTTCCCCCTACTAGACAACCTCTTAAGGTCAACTCCTAAGTTGGAAAATTTGATGATATTTCCTGATAGGACGGTATGTTTTCTATTCTTTTCTTACTTCAGGATATCTTTATTTAAAATGTATATTGATCCCCTACAGCTTCCATGACTAACCTGATTTGTCCTTCTTTGGTATCTATAGTATCACCCCTTTTATGAAGACGAAGAGATTGATTTGTTGGAAGACAAAAAGTACCTCTCCATTGAAGAAAACATATTCAAAGTTTCGTTACACAATTTGAACAATGTCAAGGTTATGCCATTATGTAGTCATACATATACATCTGACGCAAAAAAGCTCTATCAATTCTTGAAGTTCTTACTTGAGCATGCCCTAAATCTGGAGAAACATGTTATAGTGCCAGACCATAATGATTGCAACAGTTGTTCTACTAATATCTCAAATCTGATGAAGTATTTGTTACCTTTTCCAACAAGTGCAATTATTTCCTTAGGACCAATTAGTCATAATGTTTTCTATTCCAAGTTTGTTTGAAACTCTATATAGTAATTTCTTTAGTCACTTTTTAATGCGGAAATATCATTTGATGAAGTGACAAGTTACATTTAGGAGGATACCTTTCTAATCTTTTTTTTAATTTCTTATAAACATGCATGAATATTTGTAGATGATGTACAAGTCATAAATTTAAGAATGTATCCCAATGAAGCGGCTAAAAACATAAATATGTAGCTTCCATTAATTAAATTAATTAAAACTTAATTATGTGCCAGCCATCAATTAGTACAAAAAAAATAGTTGCTCATCCCTTAACCGAAGGTTTGTGTTCGTAAAAAAGAAGAGTTGTTTGACATCTTCCCCTACAAGGATGGAAACAACCTTCGGGTTTTACCTATTACCACACATCGGTTTAAGGCATTCCAACTTGGTGGGACTAGCAAAGAATGTGAAACAGTGGATGGTACTACTTTTGTATACAACAACTCTAATTTGAAAAGGTACTGGAATAGAACACTACAAAAAACACCTGATTTGTGGAGGTTTAATTTTGAGGTTACAATCAACATCTGCAAATTGTATCGAATTGAGGGGATTTTTGTACCCTCCGCTAATTTTATTAAATTTGCAGGGAATTAAGGAGGTTTCTATACCCTTCACTTATTTTATTAAATTTGCAGTGGTTAAAACCTCCGCTACACTTAAACTTAAAAAAAATAGCTACAAAACTTAACACATAGATATTTTTAAGAGGTGGTGCTTTCTTCTAAGAAAAGGAAATGTAAACTCTATTTCTCCTTAATGAACAGTGAACGCTCCCATAAATCACTCAAATTTCTTTCTTGCACCGCCTTTCATACCTATAAAAATCTCTAAGGCTTTGATTCTTCTGTCTCCTTCAATGACGATTCCTCTTACGGAACTGACGATGACATTGCCGCGTTGATGCTCTCTGTCAAACAATGGGTGGAAGATTGATTCTTTGATCGCTTGAATAAGAAGGGCATCACATTCTTCCTCCGCTGGCATTGATGGAACCACTATCAATCCTAAATCAAAAAGGCAGAGGATTAAGAAAGAAGAAAGAACAAACAAATACTTTTCACCAGTGGCGGAGCCAGGTTTTTCTAGGAGTGTCAATGATTGATCATAAGGAACTTTTGGAACACCTTAACCAACGCACTAAACAATCTTGGCCTTGTGTTAGGAGGTGTCAACACTTTATATATATATATATATATATAAAATCAAAATTTGACTTATATATAGTGTAGTTTTGTGGAAGGGGGTGTCAGTTGACACCCCTTGGGCACCTTCTCTTTAAAGGAAGAAGTGGGAATGAAGGGATTGCTAATTTTTTTTAAAAAAAAATATCAGTTTTACCTTCTTTAATTGAAGAAACATTGACCACCTAAACAAGAACTATGTTCTTGTTGACTCAGGAAAGACAAAAACGCAACATAATAAAACACAAATGTTACCTTGAAAACCTCCTTTCTCAAGAAAAGGAAAACCACGACCTACTTTTGTAGGATTTTTCACTAAACTTCACCAACTTCAAAGAACAACTTTAGATTACAAATCTATAATCAAAGAGACTAACTCTAGTACCTCACCTCAATAGTTTACTTAAATTGTTCAAGGATTAATTATAATTGTATACTCTACTCTCCAAGAAGCCAAACTCACTTCTTGTTACAAAACCTCAAAAGTTCTCTTTCACTCTTAGAACAATTATCTCTAAACAATAATTCTACGATGAACCAATGCAAACTAAGCCTGTTGAAAGAAAAACCTAACTCTAGTTCTTCTTTCATCTGTCGTATGCTCTTTAGCGCCGCACTGCTGTCGCCAGAAAATTCTCTCGATTTATGAATTGCAAAAGCTATTTTTCTCTTTGTCGATGATCCTTTTTTAAGGGTGGATTAAACCCTAATTGAATTCTACCAGGAAAGTAATTCTTGTCCTAAAAAAAATTTTCCTTTCCTTTTAAGGAGTCCTCTTCACTACTTTGCCTTAATTAGGAGTGTGTCTTTTATGCGTTATTTCTTCTTTCCCGCTCTTTTATCTCATTTTTGGTACAAGCTTGTGAACCTGATTCACTTTTTCATTATCAAAACTTTACTCAGAATACTAGCATGTCATCATTAATTTATTTATCCTCCGAGGACTAAATTTCTCGAGTATCTATCAATATATATAGAGATTAGTTAGAGAACTCAATATCTTGATGATGGTTCTTTTTTAATTTAATGTTGCAAAATATTAATTATATAGTCACTAAGAAAAATTAATAGAAATTATTTGCATAATGAAAATCAAGTTTTTTTAATGCTTGCTTCTCCTGAAACCCTAAACCCAAGCTCGCTTCTCCGATCTCACGGAGATTTGAGGGCCGAAACTCTCATGGTTGTTTTAGCTGTGTCACAGCCTCCCGTTGTAGACAAAACACTAGAGATTAGTTAGAGAACTCAATATCTTGATGATGGTTCTTTTTTAATTTAATGTTGCAAAATATTAATTATATAGTCACTAAGAAAAATTAATAGAAATTATTTGCATAATGAAAATCAAGTTTTTTTAATGCTTGCTTCTCCTGAAACCCTAAACCCAAGCTCGCTTCTCCGATCTCACGGAGATTTGAGGGCCGAAACTCTCATGGTTGTTTTAGCTGTGTCACAGCCTCCCGTTGTAGACAAAACACTAGAGATTAGTTAGAGAACTCAATATCTTGATGATGGTTCTTTTTTAATTTAATGTTGCAAAATATTAATTATATAGTCACTAAGAAAAATTAATAGA
>JAJOOR010045145.1:0-10118 GCA_036250505.1 Solanum acaule
GAGATTCAAATGGAGATGAGAATTTTGAAATTTCTATTCTACCCTTTTCCCCCAAAATTGAAAACCCTAGACTGCCCCCCCCCCCCCCCTATATATATCCTCCTTTTTCTTCATTATAGGGGTTGGAAAATTTTTAACTAAGGCAGCGAAAATAACTAAAACACCATACTAAATATACTTCAAGAAAAAACAGAGGAGATACTTTTTTTTGTGCTTGGGTTTGATATTATTCTTGCCCAGACTTCTCGGCTACTGTTTGTGCTCGAGTTTCCATGGTGAAGGTTGTCGTTTCGTTCGTTTGGTCTTTGTTTCGCTGCCCCGGAAAAGGTGAGAATCTTGCCTTTATTTTGCTTGTAGCTTTTTCTCTTCTCAACCTTTGTGTATCTACTTCGGTCTCTCAAGTAGTTGTTTTCATTAAGATGCCTTTGTGTCATTTTCGAAGTGATCTAGTGCTTACTTGAATATGCTTTTTTCTGTTTGTAGTTTGCTTAAATCCTTGGTTGTTGTTCTCGTTTTAAGCTCGACCTATTTATTCGTTGATCACTCTGACTTTGTTCTGTCTCCATCGATTTTGGATAATTTTTCTTGTCTTGTTTATATGTGCTGAAAATGTCGATGAAACTATTTTATTACTCCTTTGTGTATTTTCAGGCATAGATTAGAAATTCATGCTAATATAAATAGGCGTATATTTATTTCACTTTATAAGATCATTTTATATTTTAGATGATTTCGTTATGAGGCCCTTATATTGCTTCTTCTATAGTTCTTGTTCTATCAATGGTATTATGTTTTGTTTGCTGGAATGATATCTGAAAAGAATGCTAAAACGTGTTCCCCCTCTCTTCCCCATTTTAATGAAGTTGTAAAGATGTTGAAGCTCATTTTCTGTTCATGTCTATGAGTTCTTATCTTACTTTATTAATACTGTCTTTGGTGCATGTGAAGCTTGTAATTTAATTTTTAGTATCATATGAGTTGTTTGCCATTTTGTTTAATCTTATGAGTGCATAAGGTGTTTATCTTTATTTAATTATTAGGAGTTCACTGATTACTAAGAATGAAAAAAAAAAATTATGTGCATTTATGTTGTAATAATGAGCTAAGTATTTGTTTACTGTGGGCTGTTCTAGAATTTTATTGTTCCCTTAACTTCACATGTTTCATTTTGGAGTTTAGTCATATTGATTTATGTAATAAGAAGCATGTTTTGACCCTTTTATTTTCTATGACTTGCTATCACCAGTATGTATCTGCTCCTTGAAGTGTTTGCTATTAAATCATTATTGGGTGTGTTGGTTTATTCAAAGCCGCGTGATCACAAGTTGATCACAACTTGACTATCCCAAATTGGAAATCTCAATTCTGGCTATAGTATTAGTTGTTTAAGGTCACTGAATGTCATAAAAATATAGATTTAAGGCCCTTGGTGATATACATTGTCTTTCACTGTGCTTATATTGAAATAGGGTAGTGCATGAATTCTGTTTTATTTGGGTCTTTTCCTTATATTAGTCATGATTCTTACTTATTGATTTTCACTTTGTGTTTGCATGTAAAATCTGCCCGAGTCCTCAGACTCCGTTTTACTTCTCCGCTTTTCGAGAGAGTCGTAAAGACTCAAATTCCTTTATCGAGTCAGCCAACCAGCTGTAAAAAATCGGCAAACAGGTCCCGGAGTTGAAAAAATATGAAGCAGATTGGAGAATTGAAAAGATTGGGCCAAAGGCCCACTCTTAGTTCCAGAATTGTATTTTGTTGTTTTTGGGCGTAAGCCCACTCACTTATTATTATTTCGGTTAGAAGTTTAGGACAAGTGAAAGAATTGGGCCTAAGGCCCAAAGAAAAAATATTCCTTTTATGGTAGTTTAGGACATGTGCAGGTGACTCAAATGGGCCAAGGGCCCAAATCTTCTTTCCCTATCTCATTTATTTGTTATTATGCGTTTTATGTGTTCACTTAATTTTAAGGTTTCAAAAATTCAACTCCCCAAAAGATAACCATTTTGAATTAAAAATTTAAAATTAAATAAACTTCTTTTAATTTCTCTTATTCAAGTAGGCGTATTATCTTAAAAAAACAATTTGCCAAATAGTTAATTATCGGATAACCGCGTGTTAGCGGGTATTTCAAGTGCTTTAAAACCCTTCTCGAAATGCTAATATGAACCCGAACCCATTAAATATTTTCAATTGATTTCTGTTTTGATCTTTTGAAAATAAATAGTTTTCTTAATTCTACTTAAAAATTAAGTGACGACTATTTAAAATTATCGCATTCTTTTATAACCCAATAAAACACCTATGGCTACGAGGGGCTGGGTGTCCCAGATCAGAATCATGATTGAACATGACGCTTGCTTGGTGGGCTTAGTTAAGAAATAAAGTTGCGTCTTTGCTATAAGTTATAACTTTTGGCATGATGGTAAGCGCTTGATCCTAACAATATTGCTACAGCAATATAAGGACATAAAGAGATTTACATACGATGCTCATTGACCTAGAAAGGTTTACGATAAAACCCCGATAGAGGTCCTTTGAATATATTTGGAGTGTGGAGGTGTACTTGTGGCCTACATTGGAGCAATTAAGGATACATACGATAGATCCAAGACTTGGTTAAAATAGTGAGAGGTGACTCAGGATCCCGATCATGATAGGATTGCTTGAGGAATCAATGCTTAACTCGTTTCTATTCATCTTAGTAATGGACAAATTAACACGAAATATTCAAGGGGAGGTATTGTGATGTATGTTATTCTCAGGTGGCATAGCATTGAATGATGAGACACGGATGGAGTTAACAATAGACTGAAAGTTTGGATACAAGCTCTAGAGTGCATGTTCAGTAACATATCACATGAGCCGAAGGTGAAAGTGAAGATTGATGCACAATTCATACCTAAAAGAGAAAATCTCAAGTATTTTGGGTCAATACTTCAAAGAGATGGAGAGATTGATGATGATATCACACATCGTATTGGAACAAGTGATTAAAATGGAGGCGCATCTTTGGGGTAATATGCGATAAAAATGTGTTGCTAAGGCTTAAAAATAGTTACAAAGTGATGGTTATACCAACAACATTGTTGTATGAGGCATAGTTCTACTCAGTCACCAACGTCCATGCTCAAAAGATGAAGGTATCAAAATGGAGATGCTCAGATAGATGTGTGGTTATGCTTGGTAAGATATGATTAGGAATGAAGTCATGTGAGACAAGATTAGAGTGACCTCTATGACAGACAATTAGTGACTAGACAATACATAACACAACTTCAACTTACCGAAAACATGACCCCTAGATATGAATGTTTGGAGAGGTTGAAGATTAGGATAAAAAGTTAGCAAATAGCCAAGTCATGTAGGAAAGGTAGGGGATATCTAGCCTTGTCCTCTCCTTGATCTCCTTATTAGTAATATTATTTAATAGTGGCGTAATTTCATTTTTCAGTATATATTACTATCTATTACTTCATTTGTTTTGTATCCTGCTATTTTTAATGTCATTTTCTTTCTTGCAATCCTTGTTTGAAAAAATTTCCTTTAAATTGAGGGTTTATCGGAACAACTTCTCTACCTCCTATCAAGGTAGATGCAAGATTTGCGTATATCGTATTCTCTTGATACAGTTAAATATAATCTTAAAATATTTAAAAATTTTGTACTCGATTAAACACAAATAAAAATGAAATTATAGATAACTAAGAAAGAGGACACGGTAGCCAAAATTAGAAGGAGCTGACAACGCACAAAACGGATAAAGCAGTATTTCGCTCTGGTATATATTGCGCGACTAGTTTTGTAAGAGATAGACGCGTAAAGGGTAGGCTGTGATTATTCCGTGTTTGTCTTTTTCAATACGCGCTTTCCCCCCCTTGACTCTCTCCTAACTCTTTTAACTAAAATCCCTCTCTTCTTCCACTTTTTTTTTCCCTATTTTCTTCCATCTTCATCTTCTTCTCTCTCTCACACACACAAAATTCTTCAAGTTTTGAATTCAGATTGTAATTGGACGGAAAAATTATGATGAGATTGTGTTATCGGCCGTTGGAAAGGTGTTTCGGGAGGCGGAGTGGTGATGGACTTTTGTGGCATACGGATTTGAAGCCTCATGCATCCGGTGACTTTTCTATGGCTGTTGTTCAGGCTAATTCATCTCTTGAAGATCAAAGTCAAGTACTTACTTCTCCTTCTGCTACCTATGTTGGTGTTTATGATGGTCATGGAGGTCCTGAAGCTGCGCGTTTTGTTAATAGACATCTCTTTCCTTATTTAAACAGTACGGTATCTTTCTCTTTCTTATTGCGATAATCTGTTGTTAATTAGGTTTTTGTATGTGTACGATCTAGTTTAAAAGAGGTTAGGGAGAGAGAATTGTGATTTTTGTTAGTTTAATTCTGAAATGTTTTGTTGATCAGTTGCGGTGATACTTGAATTTGCCTGATTTTATGTTGAATTTTGTGTACCTCTTTTATCTAGGGTTTATTTTTAGGTCTTTAAAAGTTGTCTCCGTTTTACTTTTTAGTATTTTTGGTTTTGTTTTCTGGTTGGAGAGTTCAAACATTGGTGTTTTAGGTTAACACTAGTAGCGTGGTCTATTAAAATGCGCAGTTACTATTCGATCACTACCTCTGTGGTTGATAGATTAGTATTGTTCTTATTTTGCAGTTTATCTAATTTATTTGCTTTCAATTTGGTGTAGAGTTTCAGAAAGAGCAAGGGTGTTTATCATCAGAGGTGATAAAGAGAGCATTTAATGCAACAGAAGAGGATTTTATTCGATTGGTGAAGCAATCATTGCCTTCAATGCCAAAGATTGCTTCAGTTGGATCATGTTGTTTGTTTGGTGCTATTTCGGGAAGTGAATTATATGTAGCTAATTTAGGAGACTCGAGGGCAGTTCTTGGACGCAGAGGTTTTGACGGGGAGAGAAGTAAAGTGGTTGCAGAAAGATTGTCCACTGATCATAATGTTTCATGTGAGGAGGTGCGGAAAGAGGTGGAATCACTTCATCCCGATGATCCATCTATAGTGGTCTATTGTCGAGGAGTTTGGAGAGTTAAAGGCATAATTCAGGTGAGCTTGCTTATTTGGTGCTTACTTTAAACCGAATTTGTCGCCTTTCTTTATGGATGACGTAAGCATTTTTGGTTCAACGCTGTTGTTGTGATAGCTCTAAATAATGTTGATTGTGAACAATCCATTCATTATAAGTGAACTGCGTTTTGGAGTTCTCTAGCTTTCCCTGTTTTCCTTTTTTAAAAGTTAAAGCACGACTTACGGGAGCTTGCTTATGAGAGTCCCACTTATCTTGGTTATGGGCAAGTCATAGCTGTAATCTCAAAATGTTGTGTTGTTGTCGTTAATGGTTGTCTACCTTATGGTCAATGATTCGCCATTGCTATGGCGTAGCACGTTTAGTTGGATTTTCTTGAAAATATTTTCATTCGTCTTCCTGAGAGTAGCTACAGAGTTCTTTAGTGTGTAGAATTGAACTGAAATTTTGTTCTTTCTGCTTCCTTTTCTGGCCCATGAACTCATTTTGTGTGTAGGATCTTTTAGTTATGTAAATCATGAAAGCTAGTAGTCGAGGTATTATTTGATCCTCTCAATTTCTAGCTCAGCTTAATCCCGGCTGAATCACAGAAGTTGTTGAGTTATTAAATCCGGCAGAAGTGCTCTACTTATTGTTTTCTTCTTAAAAAATGTCCATATTGTTTCATGTCCGTAGTATTTGGACGTGGTGTATACCTTGGTGCTTCCCATTTTCCCTTTTATGTTGCTGACTATACCTTTGATTCTTGAGATAGGAAGATTTCATAAGGCAGAGATTTGTGATTTCAGGGAATATTTATCCTCTCCCTTTTTACTTTTTTGGCTATATATTCTAATGATCTTGATTTTATTCTTTATGTGTTTGTAAACGTATGAACATTATCCTGGGAAAGTAAGAGAGAATATCTGCACTTTGTTTGTAGCCTTTTTGTGTCTCTGCTCTTTACTCTAGACTTTGTCATCTGAATGTGTGAGAAAGATACTTATGCATGGTACCTTTTATTTGTAGCCTTTTTTCTGTCTTTGCTCTTTAGTCTAGACTTTGTCATGTGATTGTGGGAGATATAGATACTTATACATCGCACTTTGCAGGTCTCGAGATCCATTGGAGATGCCTATCTTAAGAGACCGGAGTTAAACAGAGATCCTATCTTTCAAAAATATGGAAATCCTGTTCCTTTGAAGCGGGCTGTAATGACAGCAGAACCTTCCATAGTTACAAGAAAAATTAGAACGCATGACTTATTTGTGATATTTGCTTCTGATGGTCTCTGGGAACAACTAAGTGATGAAGCGGCTGTGGAAATAGTCTTTAAAAACCCAAGAGCTGTAAGTTGACCTTTCTTTTGTTCTTATTTTCTGTTGACAAGTTATGGAAAAATATGTACATTTTATTGAGCTGCTAAACAGACTTGCGCTTGGCTGTGTAAAGTCTGAACGCAAGTCTGTTTAATCTTAGAGGGGATTAATAATGGCTTTGATGACATTCTTGTTTAAGTCATCTTAGCAAACTAGATACCTGTTTCTCGCTTAGATGTAGAGATAAGATATGGGAGTGGTTCTTGCTATTTCGTTTGTTTGATCCAATAAATATGAGATTTTGTACAATGATGGACTGATCTTTTGGTTGGTGTACTTGCAGGGAATAGCTAAGAGACTGGTGGGAGCAGCACTTAAGGAAGCTGCTAAGAAGAGGGAGATGAGGTACAAGGACATAAAGAAAATAGAGAAGGGGATTAGGCGTCATTTCCACGATGATATATCAGTCATAGTGATCTATCTTGATCACCAGAAGAACTCTTTCCAATCCAAAGGCACCGTTGGTTGTATCTCTCCGCCTGTGGACATATCGTCCTATCATTCAGATGGTGTTGCAGATGAACCAAGTGGTTAGAGTTTCTTAAAACAGGCAACTTAAATGGGTACAGTAGGATTATGGTAGTGAAAATGATATGATGCGTGGAAAGAATGCTGATTATTGTACATAAAATCACAGTTTTGGGGGTCTGGTTGAATGCATTGCCAGCACAAGCTTTCAGTTTAGGAGCTGACCAAACACATTTTTTTCCAAACGGATTCTCCTCTTTTCTTTTTTCCCTTTATTTTTTATATATATAAAAAGATAAATAGTTAAATGGATGTCCATTATTTTGAGTTGAAATATGTTTTTTTATTACTTACAATCATCCTAAATTTCTGTGAGACCAGACACTTTGTACATTCCCAGATTTACGTTATACATAATTTCTAAGTATTAATCACTAATAATTTCATGTGACGATGTTTAAGATCATAAGATTAAAGAACATTTTGTATATTTTATATTTTAGTTTAATACTATAAGATTCAATAAATCTCATTTAAACTCTATTCCAAGTTTATGTCAGATCAATAAATTGAAATGAAGGGAGTACAATCTAATAATGTAGAAGTTATTTATTTATTTTCTCGATAGTAGAACTAATGTGTGTGAGGGTATTTTTTTTATCAACTGTTATTTGTCCGTAGTAAAATCTAACTAAATTAATACTTGGTAAATTAATAATATATCCAAGATAATATTTTCCTTCAGTTTTGACTTGAATCAATGAAAAAAATCACTCATCTCGATAAGATAATATATTTTTAGAAGCCCCTTATATAAATATATAATCCTTTTTATTATTATAAATTAATAATTCTTTAAAGGTATAAATATATGTGTGAAATGCTAAACATCTTTTTTGCCAAGTTTTATTCCCAAAAATTACTTCTACTTTTTATGACTATACAGGTCCGTAATCCTAATATTGATTATTTAATATTCTTTTATGTATTTCTTTTCTTTTCTTCGTCTTTCCCTCAATTCAATCACCTTCTTCCTTCAAATTACTGTTCATTGGTGTTCTCGGTTAGATTATATATATATATATATATATATATATTGTTGTATTGTACGCATAATATATGTAACTGTCATATTTGGGGATGCATGTTTCTTTCCTATTTGGTTATATTTTGAAAAATATTAATTAATTGAAAGAAAATCCATTATTTGGAGAGTTTGTGTTCTACACTCTTTTCAGGTTTTGATCAATATTGGCCCTATGTAGTTATAATTTATGTATTTTTTTTTTGTCTGGAATATTTGTGGTGATTGCTATTAAGCGTATAAGTGCACTTCACTTTGCACATCATGTATTCGATAAAAGTCTTGTTCATATTTCTAGAACAAATGTCTATTGATTCAAATCCTTTAATTTCCCGACAATTGAAAGCGATGTATGTTTTAAAGTGCATGTGCTCAGAGACTTGACAGAGAATAGAGATGCAAACAGTTTCACTTTCAAGAATAAATCAAATTGGCTAGCTTTATTTGTGATATAAGATAAATTGATTTTCTCTTGGAAATCAATTTTTTATTGTAGCATGTAGAAGAAATGCTTGTTGGATTGTTGCTATGTCTGCTACAGTTACAATAGTTGAAGATAGACTATCAAGTATTTGAATTAATGTAGAAAAGAGACATCTATATGATTGAGAGAAGTTGATAATCAAGTTGACGTCAAAAGGTTGGTGATCAAGTGTAATATTGATACATTCAAACTTACGCCTCAATTAAGAAGTATAAACGGTCGAAGTCATTAATTATAGAATTCAACTGGAGTTCGTCAACCCATCCGTAGTCCCACGCTTAGACAGTGCTGTCTCCCTTCACTGTTGGTCTTCACGAGCTACTAGACAGCTCGTCTTAAGCACCATGGCCCGTCTAGTGCTTCGTTGACTTCAGTTTTCACTTAGGTAGCTAGTGTTTCCACTGTCACTCTCCACGAGCCATAAGACGGCTTGTCTAATGGACCACGGCTCGTCTGGGGGCTCGTGGTGTTAGACTTCAACTCTATTCTTTCCAGATCACTCCCACGAGCATCTTCACGGCTCGTGCAACACTTCACGACTCGTGTAGCCTTTCGTATAGCTTCTTTCACTTCATTTCCCATCTTTCTTCTTGTCCTTTGCATCTAAGTGTTTCACCTGTACAACATAAAAGAAACCATCATATCCACATAAACAAGCTCGACTTCTCACACTAATCCTTAGTTTTGAGCGTCAAATGTTCTATGAGTTCACGACACATCAACAAATGATGATCATGATTCATGATCCTTATGTAAGTGGTCATGTTTTTGCTGAGTAGTCCGTGCTTGTGAAAAGTAGGAATTATGTCGATCTAGAACAACAAATTTCCTCTAGCTCCTGTCATACCTGAGATTATACATGATGATCATCGTGAAACAAAGGGAATAATATCAAATGTATCCTCCTCTGCTGCTTGACAGCCTAAGGAGAAGATGATCATGCAAAAAAATAGCTAGGGGAAGTGTGTTGGCTCTTTAGAGGAGGGTGAAGTGTTCATGCTCCGAATTGAGATTGAACATATCTTAGAGAAAATAATTAGTATTAAATTCATTTTTAATCTGACATATTTTTATTGATTTTCTAAAGAATATCAGGGCCCGTGGAGTAGAAGTCGAGTTTATTACTGCACAACTATGCACAGAGAGTAAAGTTGATTTTGCAGGAACTCAAGTGCAAGTGTAAGTCCACGGAATAAGAAATTCAATGGTGTTGGTGTTTCTCTGGCTATTTACCTATTGACAATTGCTAATGTCATATCTTATCATATAATGTTATGCAACTATATTGATTGTATATTTGTGTCATCTTTTTAGACACTCAAATATGATGGTTGCTACCTTTTTCTTCAGTGGATCGATCGTAAGGATGTAAGTTACCCATGCTCTCCTTCCAATTTTAGTACGGATTAATGTGGTGTTAATGTATGTATGCTAGATATATAGTAGATGAAAAAATATCAATGAAATTTTCAAATTTGTGTGCTATATACCTTATTTGTGCTTATATTATAATAACCTAAAATAGGAACTAGACAGAATAAATAGCCAACAGAAGACATTTAGAGTATATTATAGGGAAAATGCATAAGTACCCCTCAACCTATGCTCGAAATCTCAGAGACACACTTATACTATATTAAGGTCCTATTACCCCCCCCCCCCCCC
>JAJOOR010045152.1:0-13648 GCA_036250505.1 Solanum acaule
GATTTTAGATTTGTGAATTAATTTATGTTCTTCTATTCTTCACTGGTTCATTAAACTTTGGTAACTTCATGTTTCTGCAAAGTTTGTTGGAATCAGTATGATTCTTTAAACACAGATTGACAACAATTCTTCT
Source organism: Solanum acaule (assembly GCA_036250505.1). Taxonomy (NCBI): domain Eukaryota; kingdom Viridiplantae; phylum Streptophyta; class Magnoliopsida; order Solanales; family Solanaceae; genus Solanum; species Solanum acaule. Next base: position 134 of record JAJOOR010045152.1, read on the forward strand.
TTAAGAAAAAATATTTCGTATATTTTTTCAAATCTGTTTCTGATTCTAGTTTCTCTACTAGTTTTAATTTTCTAGTTGTGAAAATGTTCTTAAACTTTATTGTGTCTTACCAAGTTCTTCAAAGTTTTGTTCTAAGTATCTTAGGAATACAAGACGAACAACAGTATCATCACATAGCTCATAGCGATGGTTGTCTGTTAGAGAATCTATCAAATAAGAATAAAAGAGTTTATTATTGTATTTTTAAATACATCTAAGTTATTATCTACAATTTTAAAAGCTTTCTCTATAATGTATCTTTATTGTAGATATTATATTGAACTGAGTTAAGTACTTCTGAGTTTGAGTATCTTTTAGTGTCTTTGAGTATTTTTGAGTATCCTTGAGTTGAGTTGACTTGAGATGAGGTGAGTATGGTTTCCTTTTATCAGTTCAAGCTTGCAGGTTATGTTTAGTTTCCCCTTACATGTTTGTACGTTCCATGTACTGACGCCATTTATCCTATATCTTTCATGATGCAGATACAGGTAGTCAGGGTGATCTACAGGCGCTTCGTTGATACCACTTGCAGTTTGAGTTAGCTTTGGTGAGCCTCCTTGCTTCCGGCTAATTCCATTTACTTTTTCAGCTTTGTTAGGATGTCGTGGGTCATGTCCCAAATTCTATCTTTGTCATTTAGAGACTTCATAGATAGACAGTAGTAGTTGAGGTGTCTTTTCATTTCTATTGTTAATGTTTAAGACTTGAGTTGCCTTCTTTTGGCCAGTGAATGTTCTAATACATTATGAGTTATTTATTTTAAAGACGTTGAGTAAAGTTTTGTTTTGAGTTCATTTGTTGTTGAGTAAGTCTTCCACTGAGAGTTTGAGTCAGACCAAGGGTTCTCTTGGGGCCAGCAATGGTTCTCGAGTGTCGGTCACGTCCAGGGTGTCGACTTAGGGAGTGACATACACTCTATCACATGACTTTAGAGTAATGAAAGAAGTGGAGTTTCTTAAACATCTTATAGCCTCTCATTCATAAATGTGGTGCGTTTGACATTTATGAACAAGACTCTACTCAACATGACTTACGAAACATCCTAGAAGCTTTCTAAACCTTGCGTTCTGAATACCAAATTTGACACGACCCAAAATACACCCTAAACGTGAAATAGCGTACAACCCCGAAAAGCCCTACACAAGCCACTTAGCATACATCATACAAGATAATCGAAATACATGTTTCAAAAAAGATAGACTTATATCATAAAAGATTTTGACAAAAGCATAAGTCTAACATAAATGTCAATAGCCATCTAATATATCGTAAGGAAACTGGTTGGGACATAATCGATACATCACATTCAAAGGCTAAAAATGGAAATGACATAAGGAAATAGAGGTATCTCGGTCATCGGATAAGGAGGGACTCACCCATCCTTGAAGTCAATAAAACCGACTAGCCATGAGTATGGGAGGTAGGAGCGTCGTACCCTACATTAGTGAAGCAATTTAGGCACGATTATGCATTAGTACATGGAATGTACTAAGTATGGGGAAATTTAAATAATCATATACATGATATCATGAATGGCTTAAAACATGTAGGCATGACCAGTCTTTGAACATTTAAAGACTTAAAAGAAGAAATGACATGTGAACCATGAAATATGGTCAAATACATTAACACAAGGGACATAAGAAAACTTTGAAGATACATAGTGATTTTGTGGTATATTATCTTTGACCGACAATAAGACCATGAGGTCAATATCATGGAATCTGGTATATCCGTATATCAAAAGAAGGGGAATCTACTTGCCAAGGTAGAATATGTACATATCATAATTTGTTAAAGTGGATCTACTAGCTAGGTCATTTAAGATAATTCTACGGAGGCACGTAGTTTGGGACTAGAGGTTGCTACTAAAGACTATCCTATTTAAGCCTCAACCTCAAATCTCTCTCAGTGAGAAGTCTAAATCCCAATGAAATAGATAAAAGTCAAATACCAATTGAACACAGGAAAGGCATTGATCAATACCAATCCACACTTTTAAAATCAAAACATAGAATAGCTCTTTAAACATAATTCATCATGGATGAGAAAAAACTTTTCACCAATTTGAATTTATTTGTGAAAAATACCTTTCACAATCATGATCATCATAGTAAGTGAGAAATCCTTTCACAGTAGCATACTTTCCCTTCAAAGCATCCCTAAATCATTTATAATCAGTTAATAAAAACATACATATCTTCAAAATTCATAGTTCATAGATTCATGGTTCATCATAAGTTCATAGTTGAAAAACATGATTTAGGCATTGGTCATTGTAATTTCAACTAAATATCATGGATTAACATTAAATCATTCAGTAGAAGACTTAATCAATAATAATCAATCATAATAGTATGAAACCCACAAAGATTGAATTAAAACCTAACTTAAGCAATTAAAAATTGAATTGATAAATTGGAAACCTTGGGGACCCCATGAAAGAATAGATTCCATGGGTGAATACCCACATACCTTGCTATTCAAAGTTCAAGAAAGATGGTGAATAGGAGATTTAAGTTGAACCGTAGCTCTTCTTCTTCTTCCAAGGGTTATGATAATTTGCGCAGGTTGAACTTGGTTAGATTTACAGAAATAGGAGAATGGGGTTGAAATGGGTAGTTTTAAGTCCTAAAAACCTTATATAGGGCTTAGGGTAGAAGACAAAATGACATAGTATTGGATTAAAAAAATTAGGAAAAGACTCAAAAGCCCTTTAAAAATAACTGTCGGACTCAACCTATGGTTTTGACCTACGGACGGTAAGACTTTCTACGGTCTGTACTGATCAACTGTAGACCAAGTACTGGACCATGAAATCTTCTATCTTTTGACGGAACACTTCTACTACTTGTAGGTCTTCCTAAATTACGTAGCCACCGACCCTAGAAACCACCTTTTACACTTCAAATTTCACTAAGTCTGGAACTCACCTATGAGACCTATCTATTACTCATACAAAGAATGATGGGTCATCCTGGTGAACCTTACAAACGGTACTGAGACTTGTTCTTAGAAAAATTATTTCCCCTCTACTACAGATGTCATCTGTGGCCCATAGAAGCTTTTATGGTTCGTAGGTAGGATCTGCAGACACATCCAACAACCTAAAAACTTATATTCTTCCTTTTCAAAAATTTGAGGTGTTAATATATATCCCCCTTGGGAACATTGGTCCTCGAATGAGATTAAAGGTAACATAAGAAGGGTAGGGGAAGATATCTAACCTTCCAACATGAATGCAACTTCATCAAAATGAACAATATCAGGGAAGAACATCAACTCCAAGCTCAAACATACTCAAAACATCATTTCCTAAGGTATAGATGCAATTCATACTCAATTCACATAATCATAAAGCAATCAATGAAGCTAAATCAAAATCTCAAAAGAAAGTTTTTCATGAGTATGCATGCATGAGAAAACATGAGAATGAGTAAGACATGAGAATGGACCATGAGGAACTAAATACCTCAAGCTAGAGTAGGGTCGGAGGGAACTAGATGAGGCTAATGGGATATCATATCGGCCTCAGCCTCCCATGTAGAACCCTCAACCCATTAATTCCTCCACAAGATCTTTACATATGTAACTTTCTTATTTCTCAACTTCTTAGCTTACCGGTCTAATATCTCAACAGGTACCTCCTCATAAGAAAGGCTCTCCTTTATACTAAGACTCTCCAATGGTACAATAGATGTCGGATCACCAACACATTTCTTAAATGAGATATGGAAAACCAGATGTACCGATGCTAAGTCATTAGGAAAATAAAGTATATAAGAAACTTTACCAATACGCATCAATACTTGATATGGGCTAACATAATGGGGACTAAGCTTGTCTTTCTTACCAAACCCCATGACACCCTTCATAGGTGAAATTTTCAAGTAATCATCTACATCAAATTCAAGATCTCTCCTTCTAACATTGGCATAGGACTTTTTTTTACTTTGAGACGTTTTCAACCTTTCTCTAATAAGTTTAACCTTCTCCATAGCCTCATGTACCAACTCGGGACCTATCAAAGCAATATCACCAACTTCAAACCAACCTATGGGAGATCTACACCACCTACCATAACCTCAAAGGTCTTGAACCATTAAGAAGAGGGATATCAGTGCAAGAAAGGTTAAAACTCATTTATTTTCAATCTATGTCTGTCATGCTTCGCCCCCATTAAGACAAAAGTTTGTACTTAGAGTTTATCAACAGTTGCTTGGTGCCCAAGAATGCTAGGACTTTTTTAACTAAGTTGTTAGACCTATCTTTATATATTTCTAATCTTGTAAGTTGTCAGGAGATTAGAGGTATAGATGTACGAGCGTGGAGCCCCGATTGTTGAATTTGTGGTTAGTTGTGTTAAGGGTATGAATGGATTTTCTTAGTTAATGTTGATATTATGATGATTGTTGGGTATTGACTTGGAAAGGTGATTGTATGTAATTGTATTATGATCATAAATCATTTAGGAAGGAATCACTGCTAGTAGGTGATGATTGTTTGATCCTCTTAATGTTATGTTGTTATCAATTACATGCAATGAATGTGTTTATTTGATGTACAAGTGTGACTTGTATTCACTGTAGTTGTAATGTGTGATTTCTGGTTGGCTCGGAGATCATGTCTGATATAGGATATCCCATGGTTACCTCGGGTACAACACTAGTACATACTAATGGCTGGCACGGGTACCACACCTGGTACAGTAAAATTTTGTGTGAGTTTCATGAGAGAACTGAGTTTACTTTTCCATAGTGTAATTGTTCTGTATTGGTTTCGTGAGTGAACTAGGTTTATTTATTGTGTTGTATTTATCATGTTTATCCCTAAGAAGTCGGTTTGATGTATTTAAATAATAGGGTGGTCTGCGTGTAGACCAGGATTGCATATTAATTTATGTATTAATGTTTTAGGGATCCTGGTTGGTCTGGGCTATCTGAAAGGTGTAATGAACCAAGTTTGGGTGATTTTTATGTTTTTTAACATGTCTCGGGTGGTTGTTAAGTCAGGATGTAGAAATGAGAACTTGAGGGAGAGTAGTAGACTAGTTAATATAATTAGTAGAGATCTTGCATTTGAGAAATCTCGATGTGATAGAAGGGTTTAAAAAATTGAATCTTATTGCACAAAACATAAAATCTTCAAGTAATTTATGATGGATGAAATAATTTTCCTCCCTGCAGGCCTTCTAATATAAAACAGTGGATCAAATAATATAAATTTTGAATTAAAAATATAATAAAAATCTTAATATAATGAAGCAAATAAGAAATATTATTTTTTATATATATTTTTGATAATTTTCACGCATCACGTACAACAACAACAACAACAACAAAAACAACAATCATAATGACAACAATAACAACAACAACAACAACAACAACAACTAATAATAATAATAATAATAAATGTAATAAAACAACCTCAATTTTATTAAAATGCATATGCTTGTGAATTTATTACATCTTATGACATTTTTCTCTCAAAAGTTAACTCTTTTTCGTTTTGGGTATGAGCGTACCCAAATTTATTTGAAGCATACTTCGAAGTTGGAGGGGTAAAATGGTAGTGTAGTAGAATTGGTCCTTCAGGAACTTACACTGATATTCCTTCAAATTTTTGGAAGTTTTTAACTCTACTAAAGATCGATAAATTCCATTGATTTTTAATGATTTGATAGAAACATTCTCAATTCTAATTGTTGTAACATCTACGGATGTATTGAGTTGGAAAAGAACAACAACAAACATAAGGAAATGAAAATCATTCATGATGAAATTGAAAATAATATGATTTTACTTCTTATGTGTTGATTTTTTCTTTTATGACTCATTCTTTATATAGTGGTTCAAACTTTTTTATTATGTCAATAGAGTAAATTGACTTAGATTATCTTGCCAAAGAAATATAAAATATTATCAAATACATTGATGAAAAGATTTATGTAATCTCAAATGACAAAGACCTTGTTAATGTATACATTAGATAAACAATTCATTAAGTTATATACACTAAAATTTCTTGTTATATTTTTTGTATATTAGTTCATATATCTATAAAAGCACGAAACTGAACTATGACACACTAGAAATTAAAAAATTATGATTCAAAATCAAGAAGCAGATAAATATTGGGCCAACATAACAAATTTTGTATATACTAGTTGTTGATCTTCAATTACTATTCCAATATTAGAATCAATTACTATTTAAGGTCTTAATAAGTGTAAATACAATTTTTTAATAGATATTGAAATGTAAATACACTCTGAATTAGTCACTTGTTCGGCCAAAGGGTTGGCTAGAACTTCTGGAGCCTCTTGAGAAGCTTCTTGTTCCACATTCTCATTTGTATTCCTTCTCATGTATGCTCTTCCAGGATCCATATCCTGAAAAGCATCGGATACAGATTAGGATAGATACATATAGAGTTACACTGTAACATCTACCTTAGAAAGAGTTAAATTTAGAAAGAACTAATTCGGAAAGAGTTAAATTTAAAAATAACTAATTTGGAAAGAGCTAATTTGAGATTTGTTCAAGTTAAGCTTAAGTTGTGAGTTTTGGGTCAACTTCAAACAATCATAACTTTCAGTATAGGATGACTTAGGTGGCCCATAAGATATCAAATGAAATGTCTTTGAATCCTCTTTCTAACGCTATCGAGTTTCTAAATTTCAAATTCGGATGAGGGGGATATGCCCATTTGTAGTCAAATTGTCCAGTTAAAAAATTTACTTGAATTAATGAGGGGTAATTTGGTTTTTCCTTACCCCATTAGCTCTAAATATTTTTTGAAATATTTTAGGGGTCTAAACTGACGTTGATCAGTTTTCATAATTCAAAATCACACTTAGGATTTTGAGAGGAGTTCAAGAGGAGGAGACAAGGAGAAGTTCAAGCGTTCGCTAAGATTTCTTGTGAATCGATGATTTGTTTTGCCAAATTAAGGTATGTAAGTTTTCATAGTGTTGGGTTCATTCACCCTCACACCAATCATGTGAATTCCATCCATTATTTTGTTCTTGAGGTTGAATGATTTGAATTCTTGATGGGAATTCTTGAGGTTTTGTTCTTCATCCTTTGTTTATGGAGTTGATGAATTCTTCAGGTGAGGATTTTTATTTCTTAGTGTTGTTCTTGAGGAAAAATGAGTAGATTCTCATGTACTTGAATTGGGTGGTTAAATCTAAGGAAAGTTTGAGGAAAACAATCGATTCTAGGTGAATTAGAGTCGGAAAGCGAGAAGAAAAATTTATCGGATCGTTCAAGGGAAGGGCTGGGGTGGCACACCCCAGATGCACCAGGAGGGCTGAAACCCTGCATCTACATTGCACACAAATCAGTTCCACTAATTGGAGGGCTGGCACGGCGCACCAGGGATGCGCCAGGAGCGTCAGCCCACTTCTTCTTCTATTCTTTGATCCGTACTTATTCCTTTGAGTTGAGCTTTCATTCCTTTCTTAATCCTAACTATCTAAACTACATTTAATCATCACGAGGTCCTTCATATCATGAATCGTAATTCTTCAATTCACAATTCAAATTCAAGAAAAGATAAAGAGTCAAGTTTAAGAGAGTCTTTCGAGTTATTTTGAGAAGTCTTTTACAAACTTTAACAACTTGTTTTAGGACTTGAAAACTTGAGCATCAGTATGAGGAGAGTTGAGTTTTATTTTCCAAAATAAAAATATTGGAACTAAGTATTCCTAAGAGTAAATGTTTTTACATTTAAAAGAGAGAGGAAACATCGATTTCCAAATGAGTTCATGAGGAGTTTTGAGTATAATCTATTTTAAGAGAACCTTTTAAGTAATAATCTCAAAGTTTGAAGCTGGGGAAATGTTTTTAAACATATGAGCTGAGTTATATTATTGGGAGTATTATTGAGCACCGATATGGGGACGAGTTCAAACAACTCAAAGTCCTTATAAACCATGTAGCCTACATGGGTAGAAAGGGTCATACTTTTTAGATGATTCCTTATTTATTATTAATTATTAATTATAGCTTAGTGGATCCACTTAGTTGAGGATATCTTATATTCCGACAAGGTACATGACAGTTCCGGCAGCGTGGGTAAGACGTTGTATCATCACATAGCTCATAGTGATGGTTGTCGGTTAGAGAATCTCCCAAATAAGAGTAAAAGAGTTTATTATTGTATTTTTAAATACATCTGAGTTATTATCTACTGTTTTAAAATCTTTCTTTATAATGTATCTTTATTGTTGCTATTATAGTGAACCGAGTTAAGTACTTCTGAGTTTGAGTATCTTTGAGTGTCTTTGAGTATCTTTGAGTATATTTGAGTTGAGTTAGGTTGAGTTGAGATGAGGTGAGTCTGGTTTCATTTTATCATTTCAAGCTTGGTTATGTTCAGTTTCCCCTTACATGCTTGTACATTCCAAGTAATGACGTCATTGGGCCTGCATCTTTCATGATGTAGATACAGGTAGCCAGGGTCATCAGCAGGCGCTTCGCTGATACCAATTGTAGTTTGAGTTAGTTTTACTGAGCCTCCTTGCTTCCGAAGATTTCCATTTAATTTTAAGCTTTGTTAGGATGTCATGGGTCTTGTCTTGATTTCCATATTTGTCATTTAGAGGCTTCATAGATAGACAATAGTAGTTGAGGAGTCTTTTCATTTCTATTGTTAAAGTTTAAGACTTTGAGTTGCCTTTTTTTGGTTAGTGAATGTTCTAATACATTATGAGTTATTTCTTTTAAAGACATTGCGTAAAGTTTTGTTTTGAGTTCATTTGTTGTTGAGTAAGCTTTCGCTGAGAGTTGAGTCCGGCCAAGGGTTCTCTTGGGGCCAGCAATGGTTCTCAAGTGCCGGTCACACCCAGGGTGTTGGCTCAAGGCGTGGCATTCACTCTATCACATGACTTTAGAGTAATGAAAGAAGTGGAATTTATTAAATATCTTATAGCCTCTCATTCATAAATGTGACGCGCTTCACACTCACGAACAAGACTCTACTCAACGTGGCTTACAAAACTTCCTAGGACCTTTCTAAACCTTGCGTTCTGAATACCATATTTGTCACTACCAAAAGTACACCCTAAATGTGACATGGCGTATAACCCCGAGAAGCCCTACATAATCCACTTAGCATACATGATACAAGATAATAGAAATAAATATTTCAAAAAAGATAGTCTTATATCATGAAAGATTTTGACAAAAGAAGAAGTCTAACATCAACCACAATACCATCTAATATATCATAAGGAAAGTGTTTGGGACGTAATCCATACATCACATTCAAAATCTAAATATCACTCCCCGAGGCTACCCCCTGGACGTTAACACGAGACCTAGGATCAAGTGTGACCCCAATCTAACCCTGATGGCATAACAAAAGCAAACTAAGATAACTGAAATGAGAAAATATTTTGCAGAAGCTTAAAACATGACATAAAAGGGAAATGATGGGGAATACACATTCTAAGTCTGAATATATAAAACTGAGTTTAATGACAACTGAAAGATCAAACTCAAACTAAACACTGAATCTAAACTATGTCTGGATAAAAGCCTCTAACTGACTAGAGATAATGAAACATGCCCCAGCTAACTCTAGCAAAACTGAAACTAAAACAAAAATGACTCAATAAAAGACATGTCAATCGTTCTCGAAGAATGAAGACTCACCACTGATGCTGCTGAACTGGAGATCGGGAATCGATCTATGCATGATCTGAATGCTGAGGACCTGAACCTACATCCAAAGAAGATGTAGTGCAGAGTATGCATTAGTACTTGAAAGGTACTGAGCATGCATGATCTAAATAAAACACATAACTGAAAAAAGCAATAAACGCACTAATAAAATCTGAACATGAGGTAAATACTAAAATATATTGAATAGTGAATTAACTTAATGTAATGAGCAAATACATGACATGCTGAGACTAAATACTGAACTATACTGATAATCTGGTCAATGCACTAGAATCTGATAATGGGAGCTACTATTAACCGACATAAAACCACGAGAGTTATATGTGGAGTCCGATGTATTGCCCCATCAAGATGACCCAATAGACCTTGCCAATGGTATAAAGGCATGATTGGCGTGATCACTAAATATGTTTTGCCTACATAGGGGACTTATCCTATGGGGGCACGTAGTTCTAGGACTATGAGGGTGACTGACCCTTAGTCCACTCGGTATTAAGCCTACTCCCAACTGATTATGTAAGTAACACATTATAACTGAATTTTTGTAATATTGAATAGCTCAAAATATAGTTCTGAGAAGCTCTTCTCACAATCATCTGACCACTAGAACTTAACCTTTTTCTGAGTCAACTTAGTTAATGGAGAAACTATGGATGAAAATCCTTCCACGAACCTTCTGTAATAACCCGCTAAACCCAAGAAGCTTCTTATATCTGTAGGAGAGGTAGGTCTGGGCCATTGTTTCATTGCCTCTATTTTCTAAGAATCCACTAGGATCCCTTGTTAGACACTATATGCCCAAGAAAAGCAACAAATTGCAATTAAAACTCACACTTTCTAAACTTAGTGAATAACTGGTGATCTTTGAGAGTTTGCATGACAACCCTCAAATGAGTTGCATGTTCTTCCTTATTCCTAGATTAAATAAGGATATTATCAATAAAGACGATAACAAACAAGTCCAAATACTGCTTGAACATCCTGTTCATCAAATCCATGAAAGTTGCATGAGCATTGTTTAGTCCAAATGACATAGCTACAAATTCAAAATGACCATATAGAGTTCTGAAGATTTTTTTCAGAATGTCACTATCTCTGACTCTGAGCTGATGATAATCGAATTTGAGGTCTATCTTCAAGAAATGACTATCACCCTGAAATTTGTCAAACAAGTCATCAATCCAGGGGATAGGGTACCTAATCTTGATTTTGACCTTGTTAAACTACTGATAGTGAATGCACATCCTGAGAGAACCATATTTCTTTTTCACAAACAACACTGGTGCACCCCATGGGGAAATACTAGGTCTGATGAAGCCTTTATCTAGAAGGCCTTTCAACTACTCTTTCAATTCCTTAAGCTCAGCTGGAGCCATTCTGTAAGGAGGAATAGAAATAGGTTGGATATCTATAAAGAGATCAATTCCAAAGTTGATTTCCCTTTCGGGATGAACTCCGGGAAGATCTTCTAGAAACCCTTCTGGGAACTCGTTTACTATTGGAACTGACTCAAGAGTTGGGGTTTCGGAGCATGAATCCTTAACCCAAACTAGATGATAGAGATAACCCTTAGAGATCATCTTTCTAGCCTTAAGGTAAGAGATGAATTGACCCATATGCACTAAGTTACACCCTTCCATTCTAAGATTAGCTCGTCTGGAAACTGAAAATGAACGATCCTAGTTCTATAATCGACTGAGGCATAATAGGAATGTAACCAATCCATGCCTAGAATGATATCAAAGTATACCATTTCTAACTCTACAAGGTCTGCTGAGGTGACTTTCTGGGAAACTGTGACAGGGCAATTTCTGTATACCTGTCTGCCTGTAACTGGGTCACCGACTAGTAGAGACTAAGAAGGGTTCTAAGAGAATTTTTGGACTGACACTGAAGTTTACCGCTATATAAGGAGGTACAAAGGAAAGAGTAGCCTCTAGATCTAACAAAGCATAAACATCTAAATAAAAGACTCGCAACATATCAGTAACCACATCAGGAGAATCTTCCAGATCCTAGCGAGCCTGAAGAGCATACAACATGTTTTGGCACTGACCGCCACCTGTACCAAATGAGTTATCCTGCTGAGTCGGGCGACCTGTTGGTGCTGCTGAAGTTATAGACTGAGCCTTACCATTGTTACGTCCATGTACCTGTTTAGAAAAAGGGCAATCCCTCAATCTGTGACCAGTTTGACCACACCCAAAACATCCATCCTTTCCTGCAAGACACTCGCCCGGATGGTTCTTTCCACACTTTAGACAAGTTGGGTAGGTTCTGGTAATTGAAACACTCCCCTAAGACTTAGAGCCTGATGCCTTACCTTTCTGATCCTGTCGGAACCTTGAGGATGGAACACTAGCGGATGAAGGTGTTGGGGCTGAAGATTTCTGCTGACACTGTGAGCGATTTTCCACCACCCGATTTCTGTTAAGAATACTCAGAGTTGCCTTTCCTAGCCTTCTTATTATCCTTAGCATGTTCCCTAAGCTTATGTCCCTCAACCTGCTGAGCATGAGTCATGAGCCTAGAGATGTTCATATCTTCCAACAACATAGCATTTCTGCACTCTATTCTCACCAAGTTAGATACCCCAAATAGAAACTTACTCATCTGCATCCTGGAATTGACAACCATATGTGAAGCATACCTATAGAGCTGGGTGAACTTGAGTCCATACTCTTGGACCGACATAGAACCTTGCCTCAAATTCATTAATTCCTGAGCCTTAGCCTCCCTCAACTCTCCTAGGAAAAACCTATCTAGAAAAGATTCGGTAAAACACTCTCATGTCACAGGAGCAGCATTCTCATCCCTATTTTCTTTCCACTGCGTGAACCGTATGTGAGCTACATCTTTAAGCTGGTAGAACGCCAACTCTACTCTATCATTTCCAGTCACTTGCATCACTCCAAAGATTTTCTTGACCTTATATATGAATTTATGGGGATCTTCACCAACATGTGAACCTAGAAACACTGGTGGGTTCATTCTAAGAAAATCACGGACCCTAGTTGTCGCTGATCCACCACTAGCATTTACAGGAACTGAACCGACTGATTGTTCTAGTTAGCAACACTTTGGGCCAACAGTTGAATGGCTTTCTGAAACTCTGCATTCGAAACCTCGTGATATGGGACTGACAAAGGTGCGTTAGCGTTGCGGGCATTGGCATTCCTTGGGTAAGATCTATATGAAGGTTTGATCTGTAAACGCATAACGTCGAGTTAGAAAAAGGATATCATACCCACGCAGGATAAGAATATCAAGAAAGTGAAGTTTTTCCTAAAACACTTCGTAGCCTCCCCCTCATAGGTGTGGCGCGCTTCACACTCATGAAAGGGACTCTACTTAGTGCGGCTTTTCAGACATCTTAAGACTTTTGAATCTATTACTCTGATACCAAGTTTGTCACGCCCTGACGCTACCCTCTGGACGTTAAGACGGGACCTAGGATCAGGAGTGACCCCAAGCTAACCCTTCTACATATCATAAGCATACTAAGATAACTGGAATGAGAAAATTTTGTGTGGAAGCTTAAAACATGACATAAAAGGGAAATGATGGGGAATATCAATTCTAAGTCTGAATATATAAAACTGAATTTAATGACAACTGAAAGATCAAACTCAAACTAAACACTAAATCTAAACTATGTTTGAATAAAAGCCTCTAAATGACTAGAGATGTTGGGACATGCCCCAACTAACTCTACTAAAACTGAAACTAAAACAAAAATGAGAACTTACTGGTGATGCTGCTGAACTGGAGATCGGGAACC